>JAJIYU010000125.1:0-66153 GCA_030144865.1 Tinospora cordifolia | reverse complement strand
ATAGAAGAAGAGAGTACAGGTGGCAGCCTGAGAAGTATTCTGAAGCCAAAGGGTCCCATGGAAGCTAGGTGGTCCCGTGAGCAGCTGCTGAAGAGTCGTTACTAAGTTTGCAGAGAGGGTAGTGATGTTGAGGTAGCATATACATAGGGAAAAATGTGGCTGTGAGGGTGTAGAAAAATTGTAATTTGAAAGAGAGAACCCTTGCAAACTAGTTATGCTACTTTCTTACTCTTCTATCAGCTTATCTTTTCATATTTGGCACTGTTTCAAATTTGGTTCACGTCAATTTTGGTATTAGAGCAATTTGAACTGATGCCACTCAAGGTGAATGACAGCCAGATGGAATTCATAGACAAGGAGATGGAAGAATTGAAGGTGGAGTTGCAGTGTCTACTGGGGTAGGAAAGATTGGTGGAATTGATGGCATAGAACATGGCAAAGATGATGAAATCAATGGAGGAAATTCAACGATCCATGTAGTCACAATCTCAGGCGAGCTCTAAGGGGAAAGAGAAGCAGATGATGGGGGCACAGGCTCTTCTGTTGAGCACATGCCAGCTGGAGAGAAGATTTAGGAGGGCAGAGCACCAACCTCATTGGGAGATCAAAGAGATCACAAAGGGGAACACCAATCTGGTGATATTACAGGTGAAGAAGATACATATCCAGCAGAGGATTGGTGTCATTAAGGGAGGTGATTGGATCTATTTCTCTTCCAAGGGAAGACCCCCAAGGGACGGCTCCAGAGAGCTGAAGTATTCTTCAAAATTAATTGTATGATCGATTCGGAGAAATTTAAAGCCGTTGGAGTTAGCTTTGAGGATGAAGCATTAGCTTGGTTTAACGGGGTCATCCATGGGTTCCATTTAAAGCTGGGCAAACCTGAAGCAACACTGCTGAGTTCATTTCAGCTCACCACAGTCTGGTAGCCTGTGTGAGCGATACCTCAATGTCTAGCAGACAGGTACAGTGGCGACATATTGCCAAGTGTCTGAAATGTTGGCAACAAGGTGACAGGACTCACCAATGAAGTGCTCAAAGTACATTTGTAAAAGGGGGCTGAAACCCACAAATGGGCTGAGATCAAAGTTTTAAAACCAGTTAGGCCAGGTTCTCTTATGGAGACAACCTAGTCCATCGAGGAAAAGAATCTAGCCCTACAATCCTCCATGATTTGTCTAATGCCAGATGTCTTCGTCCTGGCCTTTTGGCAACAGGCAACCGAGATACTTGTTGGTTTCTTTGAACCTCTCCTTCAGCAAGAGAGGAGGCACAAAGCAAGAAAGAGAATGATTCTCACTTTACAAGAGGCGCAAGCATGGCGAGCAAAAGGATTGTGCTTTTGATGCAATGAGAAGTATAGCTCAGGGCACAGATGCAAGCATTAATTCCAAATGCTTATGGTGAACGAAGAGGAACCTGAACATCTAAGAGGAGGCGAAGAAGATTTTCTGCTTCAAACTCAGACCAGAGATGCTGTGCAGTGGGAACAGGAAGCGCCAGTGGATATCGTTGAGTTATCTCTTAACGTCATCATAGGGTTTGTCTATTCCAAGTATGATGAAGATCAAAGTAGTATCGGGGTTCTTTTAAAAAAAAAAAAAAAAAAAAAAGTGGATCACTGTCCCTATCAACCGTGGGCACGTGGAACTTTGCATTGGAAGAATTGGTTGAGAAGTTGCAGCTGTTGGGGACGATGACAAAGAACTATGGGATTGTTATGGGTGCTGAAATGGCCGTGAGAGGCAAGGGGTCTGTAAGGGAGTAGTTTGGAGTTGCAAGGGCTCACAGTGATCGATGATTATTTGCTTTGGCAGTTGGGAAACATTGATCTTATCCTAGGGATTAAGTGGTTAGCACATTTGGAAACCATGAAAATGAGAGGCAGGCATTGATAAAGGGATTCAAATTCAGCGATTCCATTGGTACTCTTTGTGGTGACAACATCTTATGATAAATGGGAGTGTCTCTCAAGACAATACGCAAGGAGATCCACCACCAAAACAGGGAACTATGCCTGAATTTTTCCCTTTACACACCGCCCAAATTCATGAGGACCAGCGCAGCTCAGATGCAGTGATGAGGAATAGACTGTTAGTGCAATTTTTGACTATTTTTGGCCCCATAACTGTCCCCTATTTGCAACACTGATCACACCATTTGCTTGACACTAGGGATGGCTCCAGCAAATGTTCAGCCCTACTTGTACCTGCATTTTGATGAAACTTGCACTAATTCACTTCTTGCATGTTAGTGGAACGAGAGGAACAAGAATTTTAATAGCTAAAAGACAAGAGAAGGGAGAAATATTTCATTACTTCTCTGAGAATTTACAAAATTAAAGTGAATTAGAGACTGGTAAATTCTCTCCACTCCAATGTGAAGAAAAAACATGCCTCCTTTTACAAGCTCCACAAGTATTTATATGCCCAACTCCCTGAACATCACACGTTCAAAAACTAAAAGAATTACAAGACCAATTGGGCCACATCTTATTTCTCATACGGAAGACCCATGAGCCTTTCTTTCTTCACTCTGTCGCTACCTGCAGCACACTTTTCAGTTTGCTTTCACCTCCTTCGACTGCCTTCTATACGTGTACCTGATTTGGGGTTTATCATTTTCTCCCCCTTCAAAATCCACCTTGTCCTCAAGATAGAAAGCAGGAATTTGTTTCCAGATTGCTGCATTCGTTCCCATGTTGCCTCAAAGGGTGGAAGACCTTTCCATTGAACTAGAACCGCCTGTTCACCTGCACGGTGCCTAACACCCAATATGTTTTCAGGTTCCACAACCCACTCCAAGTCAACTGACTAGCCAGGGGGAAGAGGTTGGCATCTATTATCAGAACCCAAATTCTTCTTCAGCTGGAACACATGAGATACCAGGCGGATATTAGCAGTTGAAGGGAACTCGAGTTTATAGGCAACAGAACCTACCCACTGCAACACTTTGAAAGACCCAAAAAATCGGGGTGATAATTTCTTGTTGTGCTTTGAAGCAAAAGACTTTAAATGGTGCGGCCTGAGCTTGAGGCAGACGAGGTCCACCACCTCATATGAGATATCACGCAGCCCCTTATCAGAGAATACCTTCATCTTTGCTTATGCTAGTGACAAATGGAATTTCTTCTAAGATATCATCTCTATCTTCGAGCTGCCGTTCAACTGATGCGACAGTTGATTGAGTCCTGAACTGTATCAACAGAGGAGGATCACGACCATACATAGCCATAAAACATGTCATGCTCATTGAATGATAAGTGATATCATACCAATATTCAGCCCATGCAGCTAAGTACTCCAGTGATGCGGTTTAGCACACGTGAAACAGTGTAAATAAATTTCTAAACATCTGTTTACCACCTCGGATTGGCCATCCAATTGGGCATCGTAGGCTGTGCTGCAATTCTTTTATAATAAGCTGAAAATGAGGGTTTTCAGTCACTTCTCTATCAATTTGGGCAAAATCCAGCACACTGGACACCGTGGTAGTAGAAAGGGACTGTTGCACAGTCATTTGCAAGAAAGCATCAGCAGCACATTTCTCTTTTCCCAGCTTGTACACAATCTCAAAGTTATACCCAATGATTTTAGCAACCCAGTTTTGATATTTGGGTTGCAGAACATGTTGCTAAAACAAAAACTTCAAGCTGCATTGATTTGTATGGATCACAAAATGGCAGCCTAACAAATAGCACTATCAATTCTCATTAATAGACAGGTGTGAGTTGGTCCTGCAGAGATAAGGCTTGACTGAAATATGGAAGAGGCCGCTGGTTTTGCATTAGCACAGCACCTACACCATAACCTGACACATCTGTCTCCAACAGAAAGGGCTGGAAGAAATACGGTAAGGCAAAAACAGGCAATGTGGTCATTGCTTCCTTCAACCCAGTGAAAGGTGAATTGACATTTTTGTCCCAGCTGAAGGCATCCTTCTTGAGCTGCTGTTTGAACAGCCAAGCTTTCTCACTACATCCTTTGACAAAATGCCAGTAATAGCCTTGTGAGGCTTAGGAACCCCTGTAGTTCCCGAATTATAGTAAGTGTGGGCCACTTAGGCATGGCCTCAACCTTCACTTTATCAACAAAAACTCTTAGTCAACCAATGGCCTAGATACTCAACACACGGCTGCCCAAAAACACACTTCTTTGCATTAAAGTGTACTTGATTGGCTTCCAACACCTCAAATACTTGGTGCAAGTGTTGCTCATGTGCACTCACATCCCTACTGTATATCAGTATATTGTCGAAGAAGACCAAACGAACTTACATTGCACGTAGCAAAAAATTTGATTCATGAGCAAATGGAAAGTGGCAGGCGCATTTGAGAGACCAAACAACGTGACCAAAAATTCGTTAGTGCCCTTCATGTGTATGAAATGTCATTTCTGGAACATCCTCGGCCTTCATTCAAATTTGATGATAACCAAACTTGAGGTTGAGCTTTGAAAAGATGGGGACCCCATGTAACTCATCCAATGATTCATCAATGATTGGAATAAAAAATTGATGTGGAAAAGTCACCTTGTCAAGGTCCCAATAATCAACGCAAAAAAGGCTAACTCCCATCTCTCTTCTTCACTAGTGGAATTGAGCTAGAGAAAGGGTTGGTGCTTGGCTAAATAACTCCCACCGAGCACATCTCCTTCACTAATCTCTCAATCTCAGTCTTGTCGAAGTGAGGGTAGCAAAAAGGGCAAACATTGACTGGTGAGACTCCTTGTTTTAAACAAATGGAATCATCTAATACCCAAATTGGTGGTAACTCCCCGATGTGACTAAATACAATAAAAAATAGTTCCCAGAGTCTGACCTACCATACTGATGTAGGGATGTTCATCGCGGAAGCATCCAATGAGCACATCTCGATTATCAAGCCATTGTACTGATATTGCAATTCTTTGAGCATGGTTTGAAGAAAAACTCCCATTTTACACAAACTCAGATCACCTAGCAATGTGACCAATGACCCTCCCATGTAAAATTTCATCGCCAACTGTTCACCAATCAATCTTCACCATGCCTCACGTTGCAAGCCACTTCCTTCCAAGAATTACGTTGGTACTGCCAAGTAGCGAAGGCAAGAAATCTTCCACAATGGTTGAGCCCCACACCTGTAATACCACCTTGCAGCAAATGCCCTTCACCCGAACAGTAAGGGCTATCCCCATCATGATGCCATAATTGGTTGTTGTCGCCAAGGGCAGATGCAACACATCCACTAATTCTTCTGCCAAAAAGTTGTGTAGCTCCATTGTCGACGATAATCATCACCCCTTGTGAGTTGAGAGGGCCTCTGAGCTTCATTGTTCCCAATATCATTAACCCCATGATAGAGTTGATGGATGATCTTGTGATCTCCAATGGTACTGTTGGCTTCACATTCGCAACATCAAGCTCAATGGTTGTGAGTAGCAAATATGATTCCAAGTCGATCTCCACCAAAAATCTTAGATTAGGGTCATTTACATTCACCAACAAATCTGCAACTCCTTTTTGCAACAATGACAAGGAGTAAATCATTCCTCACAAAGGAAGCAAAGACCCTTCGCGCTATGCGGTTGCGCTTCAGATTGGGTCGGAGGCGTCTTCTTTTGTTTGATATCTTCTCGGTTGATTGATGAGGTCTTAGGGCTTCCTGATGCACCAGCTGAGGGTTAGGGAGGGATGAAGTCGAGAGATCTCGTCCTGTTGCGTCCAATTCCCGAAACAAGTTGAGAGGGTTTTTTGATTGTTAGATTGCGCATAGATCTGATGGCCAGATTTCTTTCTTCAATCAAATATGTTGTTTCCATAATGGGATCAAGACCACGTGGTTTTAAAATTCAAAATTTTGCCTTCATTTTTAGTTTCAGCCCCTTAATGAAAGTGCAATCCAAAATCTCCTTCGACGGCCCTAACATAGTTGTGAACATCAGTTTGAAATCGCGACAAGAAACTCTCACATAGGCTTCCCAATTGTGACAATCCAAATTGACTCAGAAGTTGTTGTCTGAAAGTCGTCCAGGAAGTGAACGGAGACTATACATCATGCCAACAAAACCACGCCAAGGCTTTGCGGTTGAAACAAACTCCAATGGCCTTGATTTTCTCTAGGTCAAATATAATATTCATATCAAAGAAGAGCACAACTTGAAAAATCCAACCCTTTGGATTTTTGCTGTGGTAGATTGGTAACTTGAGCCATCGAGCCACTCACCAACTACTATCCCTCGCAATCAGATTATTAGTTGTGAATTGCAACAATTTTGTGTTCATTCTATGCAATATTCCCTATCTAAGTTCCCGTGGGTACATGAAACTTATTGGAACTCACTTCCCCTTCTTTGATCATTGACTTCTCTTTTGATAGGAATTGAGGTTGAGATAGCATGGATCATAGTTCCTCGAGCAGATCATCTTTGTCATCTTTGTCAATATCTTCGCCATGTTTTGCATGAGCAGATCGATCACAGTTTCCATTCGTAGCAGATGATGGACATTCGTCTTCAAACCTACCAAATTTCTCTCTATTGACTCTTTGCAATTTGGGTTTGTTTTTGGAGGCATCGGATTATGTTACTAGCTCTAGTACCAATTGGTGAAACTTGCAAGTGATTCACTTCTTGCAAATTAATGGAAAGAGAGAAAAAAAAATTCAGTGGCTGAGAGACAAGACAAGGGAGAAATATTTCATTACTTCTTCCCTGAGAATTTACAAACTTAAGGCCAATTAGAGAGGGTCAAATTCTCTCCACTCCATTGTTTGTTTCTAAAAAAACATGCCTCCACTGACAAGCCCTACAAGCATTTACAGACCCAACTCCCAATGCATCACATGTTTAAAAACTAAAACAATTACAACACTAATTGGGCCACATCCTATTTTTCATATGAAAGACCCAAAAGCCCTTCTTTCTTCACTTTGTCACTACTCGCAGTACACTTTTCCGTTTGCAGACCACTTTCTACGTGTATCTGATTTGGGGTATATCACATTTTAAAAAAAAATGAGATTGAATGGTTCGTGAAAGAAATGTGTGCCGCAAAGATTATGCCACAAGTATTAGCCTGTTTTTAAACCCAATGCTACTTGTTAAGAAGAATGACAGAAGTTGGAGATTTTGCGTCGACTACCGTGCCTTGAACAAGGTAATTATGACTAACCACTTTCCCATGCCCGCGATTGAAAGCCGCTGAATGAGCTAGGTGAAGCCATGATATTTTCCAAGCTAGATCTCACATTCGAATACCATGAAATTTGAGTGAAGCAAGAAGATGTAGCCAAGTTTGCTTTCCATACGCACAAGGGACAGTATGAGTTCCTCGTGATGCCTTTCAACCTTATAAACGGTCCAACCACCTTTTAATCATAATGAATCGGGTATTTCGCCAATACTTATACAAATTTGTTCTAGTCTTCTTTGACAATATTCTATTTTATTAACATTAAGGGAGATTTGAAAGGCTCCTGTTTCGTCCAAAGCAAAGTTTCTTGCATGGGTAGTATTTAAGGAGAAAATCAACACGAGGGATATGGTCCAAAAGAGGTTTCCAAGATATTATTTATCCCCATCACGCTGCCCTTTATGCAAACAAAGTGGGGAGTCGGTGGCTCACTTGTTTATGTGATGTCCTTATGCATCAAACGTTTGGGACAGGTGGAGAAACATTTTCCTATTTTCCTTGAGGGTATCGAGCAAGATGCTCCGTTTCGTGTTTGCCTCTTTTGGGAGGGAGTTGACAAAAAGTGGAGGGCTCATTAGATGGTGGTTTGTTTGACGATGGTTTGATGCTTGTGAAAAGAGAGAAATGCAAGGATTTTTGAAGACAAATTCCTTCCTCCTAATGAGATATGAGAAGAATCTTAGCCTCTTGCATTTTTTTGGATTAGTAATTATCTTCCCTCTCTAGGATACTCCATGTCGAATTGCTTGAGAGGATGGGGTAACGTCTTATAGTCGGGTTGGGACGGTTTTGTGGGGTGTGTGGGTGTCTTGTAGGGGACCATACCATGCATGTAATTATATTATTTTATTAATGGAAAAGTCGTTTCTTAAAAAAACAAAAAAAAACAATATTCTATTTTACAACAAAGACACTACAACACACAAGGAGCACCTACAATAAGTATTCTCAACTTTGGCGACAACTTTTATGTTAATGCAAAGAACTCCATATTTGGCCATCATCACATGGAATACTTGGATCATCAGGTTTCAACTGAGGTAGCATTGGCGGACCCAAGCAGTGCTGTCAAGGCGGTAAGACGGTTTAAGACGATAAGCCTTCATAAGGCGAGGTGGGGCCTAAGTGAGGACTAGGCGGGGCCTAAGTAAGGACTAGGCGGGGCCTAAGAAGTCCTTAAAATAATTATTTAAAGGTCTCTGAAGAATTATTTATTTGTTTATTGGTCCCTTACTATATATATATATACATTTCTCTGAAGAATTGTTTAATAATTTTTTTTTATAATTTTTTTTATTTATATTTTATATTTAATTAATTAATGATATATAAATCATAAAACAATAAATAATGACATATTATATAATACATTATGATAAACTCGTGATCATCATAACTTCACATACTTCATATTTATAACATTCCAAAAAGAAGAGCTAATTGCGAGCAAGAGAGAGATATGTAGAGAGAGAATGAGAGACGTAGAAAGAGAGACAAACGAGAAACGTAGATAGAGAGAGAGAAGAGACATGTAGAACGA
This sequence comes from Tinospora cordifolia, assembly GCA_030144865.1. NCBI lineage: Eukaryota > Viridiplantae > Streptophyta > Magnoliopsida > Ranunculales > Menispermaceae > Tinospora > Tinospora cordifolia. The sequence continues at coordinate 57,440 of JAJIYU010000125.1, read as the reverse complement.
TAGAGAGGAAGAGAACAAAGACAGGGAGGGACGCAGAAAGAGAGAGAGGAAGAGATGAAAAAAGAGACGCATAGTAGAGACAACGGGAGAGACGTAGAAAGAGAGCAGAGAAAGAGGGAGAGAGCCCAGAGAAAGGTAGAGAGACGCACAGTAAGATGGAGAGAGTCGTCGGAGTCGCTCACCAAAGAAGACGTCACAGTTGCTCGCTGGAGTGTCGGAGATGATCGCTCAAGTCTCAGAGATGATCGTTGGAGTTGGTTCAAGTCGTTTGACTTTGAGAGGTTTGAGAACGAAGTTATTAGATTTAGATTAAAATTAAAAAAAAAAATAATTAAAAACCCTCATACACACACACATACACACACACACACACACACACCCACACACACACACACACACACACACACACACACACACACACACACACACACACACACACACACATATATATATATATATAAATTTATAGAGAAGCCCTCCCAGCGCCTAGTCGGTAGCCTAGGCGTTGAGGGAGCTTAGATGCCTAGGCGGTGCCTAGGCAACATCTAGTCAGTGCTTTCGCAACACTAGACCCAAGGAAGATAAAAGTTATTGTGCTGGCCGTTCACAACTTCAATTTGAGAACTTCAACGACTCTTGGGACTCGTGGTACAGGGGCATGATGACATATTATGGTTGTTATCTCAATAGTTGAAGAAAAGAGTCATCCAATTGGTTTGCCATAGCTGAACAAGCTTTCCAAACACTAAAGGCAACAATGATGGACATCCTCATCCTTGCATAGAGGTGGCAATTAGCATCATGACACGATAACCTAACCTCAGCACAATATGCAGTTAACGTGTTTGAGTTTAGTGGAAACGGGTTTAGGCTCAAAACAAGTAAATAAGATTAAATTTTAAGTTATTAACAAGTTAACCTGCTAAATTCGAAAATGACCCGTTTAATACGATTAAAGATAAGTTAACCTGTTAAATCCAAAAATGACCTATTTAAAATAATTAACGATAATTTAATAGAAAAATTATAAATATGTTAATCTAAAATTAACATATTTATTAATATGTTGATGACATAATTTTTTTCATTTAGTTTATTTTGAATAAATTATTTATGCTTTGCATTTTTATTAATGTTTTTTTGTAAAAAAATAATTTAAAAATTGGTTACAACAAGCTAAATAGGCTATATATAAGTTAAATGTGTTAAATTAAACATGATACGAATAAAACCAGTTTAAATAATATGTTAAATTGGTCGTGTTTGGGTCACTCCTTTATTTAGTATGTCATGTTTGGGTTTGCATATCATGAGACAATTAATAAACAAGTTAGATTTGTGTTTGTAATATATGGGTAACACTAATTTACGACACAATTCGTTTATGACACGGTAACACAAATTGCTATCCCTATCTTTGCATTACTAGATTTCAATCAATTGTTCATCCTAGAATTGGACGCCTACAAAATCGGTATTGGGGTGATACTCATGTAGGACAACAGGCCAATTGCCTATTTTAGTCAAGTACTATCTCCTCGTAGCTGATTGAAGCTAATTTATGAGAGACAGCTAATGGCAATACTCCTCGCAATTCAAAAATGGTGTCATTATTTGTTGGGATGCCACTTTATTGTCCACACTGACTAGAAAAGTCACAAATTTCTCAAGGAGAAACGAAGTACCAAAAGTTTGACTATGAGATAAAGTATAAGTCTGGCTGTGAGATTTGTGCTGCAGACGCCCTTTCACAAGTATCCTTTAATGACGCATCAGCTGTAGCAGCATTAACAATCCCTAAGCTGTTAGACATCACCAAGATTGATGAAGAGGTTCATTACGATCTAGGATTACAACACATTATTAGGGAGGTGCAGGAGGACAACATATTTTAACAAAAAATATTCTTATTAACATGGACATCTTTACAAAGGGAGTTTGGTATTGGCCAAGGCATCAACCCTCATACCTTGCATTTGGGATGTGTAGCATAATAGTGTGATGGGAGGCCACTCCGGATTCCTCAGGATTTACAAAAGGCTGTTTAGGATTTGCATTGGGTAAGAATGAAATTGAATGTGAAGCGTTTTGTGGAACAGTGCTTTAAGCATCAAGCCTTGTCCCCTGCCAGCGTCTTATAGCCACTATGTCCTAGATCAAGTAAAGGAGGATCTCACCATGGACTTTATTGAGGGGCTGCTGAAATCATAAGGGTTTGACTCTATCTTGGTAGTTGTGGATCTCCTTACTAAAGGCGCTCATTTCATTCCACTCAAGCATCTTTTCACTGCTCAACACATAACTAGTGTTTGTCTCCAATGTGGTTCATTTACATGGGATTTCTTGATTGATTGTTTTCGACAGAGACAAGGTTTTCCTTGATCATTTTTAGATGAAGTTATTTTGCTTCCAAGACACCTCGCTTAATTGTAGTACTGTATACCACCCACAGTCCAATGGCCAATCGAAAGTGCTCAATCATTGCTCAGAAACTTATTTGCGTTGCTTCTCCTGTGCCAAGGCAAAACAGTGGAGTTTGTGGTGCCATGAACTGAATTTTGGTATAATTTCACTTTTCACACATCCACAAACATGACGGCAAAACAGTGGAGTTTGTGGACGGAATCCTCCTGCCATTGTTCGTCTTGGCACTCAATCAACTTGCATGACAGCAGCGGGATGACAGCTTCAGGAGCAAGATGCAATTCTTCAAGAACTGAAGTTTCAACTCTCTCAAGCTCAAGCCAAAAGAAGATTGCAGCTGATAAGCACAAATGGAATGTTGTATTCAATGTGGGCAATAGGGTGCATTCGAAAATTACAAACTTATTGGCTACATTACTCGACTCCCGAACAGAACAAGAAGTTGTCCCTCATCTCTTTGGTCCCTTTGAAGTGTTGCAATGCATGGGTCTGGTCACCTACAAACTAGAGCTCCGTTCAACTACCAACCCACATCCAGTGTTCCACGTTTATTAGCTCAAGCTAGCAGTGGGAAACAGGAAACAATACCTCCTGATTCCTCCTCTTGGCATCGAATTGGAGTGGTTGGTGGAACCAGAGTCTATTTTGGAGGTGCACAAATTAGCTGATTCTGTTGAGATCTTGGTCCAATGGAAGGAGCTCCCACCTTCGGAAGCAACTTGGAAAGAGGTGAGGGATATTTAGACACAATTTCTAGCCTCTCAACTTGAGGACAACATGACTCACATGCGAAGGTAATGATGGAGCTCCACTATTACTCAAACTTCTTTTTTTTTTTTTTATGAAACAGGAAACAAGATATTTATATTCAATAGCAAAAGAAATACATGATAAGGGATGAGATATCCCAACCATTAGAAAACACACACAAACAACTGGAACACCCTGCTGGCTAGGTGGCAGCCTGCGAAGTATCCTGAAGCTAAGTGGTCCCGTGGAAGCTAGGTGGTCCCATGAGCATCTGCCGGAGAGTTGCCACTAAGTGTGCAGAAGGGTAGTGATGTTTAAGGTAGTATAAGTAGGGGAGAATGTGGTTGTCAGGGAGCGGATAAATTGTTCATAATTGGAGAGAGATAACCCTTTCGAACTGTTTCTCACCACTTTCTCATTCCTTGCTCTTTTATAAAAAAAGGTTCTTGTTCCTTGCTCTTTTATCAGCTAAACTTTTCTTATTTGGCACAGTTTCAAATTTGGTTCCTGTCAAAATTATGTTTGACTTTATATAACAAAAGATAAAAAAAATGCATGCATTTGTTAACATATTAAGAAAATTTCTCTCAATAGTTCCATGCTCCATGTTCTTGTAAATCTTTAAATAGTTGGTTGATTTTCTGGTTCTTTTAGTCTAGAATCTCCAATGTCGAAATAGGAAACCAAGAAAAAGAGGCAATACAATGAAAAACAAACACATACCTGAGCAATTTTTATGGTGTTTATGCATCCAAGAATTTTAGGAGCCACAGAGAAAAATAGCTGGACAGGTGAAAAGCAAGAGATATGGAAACTTTAGTAAGAAAACAAATATTTTCCCAAAAAAGAGGATTTAAACACTACAAAAAGTAACTCAGAAGTTTCAATGAGTAAGAAGAAAGAGTTGAGTATATGCAAATATATTAACACATACAATCGGATGAATGCACTAAGACAGCTACCTCACGAATGAGAAATTCTGCACCAGCATCTTTTGATGTTTCCTGAGAATTATTATCTATCTGTTGGAATTTTGAACAGAGCTCCTTAATTGATGAGAGAACTGACATTTTGACTGCACCAAACAGTTTCAATAATAAAGCTGGTAAAATAAAATCTGAGTTGAAATTGAGTATTACAAGAAGAATGATTCTTCAGTGCAATTAGAAATATATAAAAGAGGCTAGAATAAAGTTGACACCTGTCCATGGTAGTCCTGGTGAAAGCGCAAGTAAAAACACTTGAAACAATTTCTTTGCCTGTTTGACAATATCAGGTAGATTTGCAACATTGATAGATGATGTAACACAGTCAAGGACTTTTTCATATGGAACAGAAACATCTTCACCTTTGTCATCATCTGTGGATGAGAAAATAAAAAGTTAGAGTAAGCGACACTGCAAGGATTCAGATCAAATATATTAGGCCCTAACCTTAACCATACTCTGTATTACGAAAAATGTGATGACAGCCAGTTGTAAGTTCACCAAACTAGCATGAAGCTAGACTACATATAATCAATGTCATGAAATAATTACGTATTCTAAGAGAAGAGTTTTGCATGTTTGCCGTTTTAACATATCTAGATGGAGAACTAACCCTTCCCATTGTATTTAAACTCTAAACTTCCCTCTCCAAGACTGAATTTTGTCAATATTCTTCAAAACCACCAAATTAATTATGAAACTTGATGATCAAAGAAGACCTCATTGCAGTGACAGGTATACCGTCACTTCTCAAACCTCATAATGGCAATTGTTGTATGTACTGGATATATTATTCCACTAACACTTCAATGGGGATGATTTAATTTCTCTGATGAACATGCTGCTTCTACCTACTTATTGATATTGTTAAAAGATTCCTGTAACAGGTTCTGTAAAATAAGCTAAATGTCATAAGTAATTAGATTATTCTTCAATTTTAAAGGATATTGTGACAGAGATACAGCACATAATAGAGTAGGAAAGTTATTTGAGATGTAAAAGAATGAGCAATAAAACTCAAGAGAAATGCTCTTTCTGCAACTAGGGAAGACTAGAAATTCTAGATCCCATATGAGAATCCTATGGCCATAGAGAGGATTTAGTTAACACAGTCCATGGAGTGAAAAGTTTAATGTGTACCTAAGCAAGGGATTAATTATCATGTGCTTTTGCTAGTTTTTCGGCCATGAGGTTGCATAGTGTTATGTCTTAAGGTAAGCTGTGAAAAATAAAGCTTACAATCATATAATGGGCTTCTGATCTAAACTATAATTGGATTCCCCCGATTGATTCAGTTAAAATTTTAAGAGAAGTCTATATATTTTTTGACATCTATAATTAATTGGTCAACAACTTTGCAGCCACCAACGAAATATTAGAACATTCCAGGGCAAGGAGAGCTACATTTTGATCATTGATGACCATTGCAATTGTGAAGTCCTCCAAATCTAGATGAATTATCTTCTCTCCACTAAATTTTAGAATGATCAAGAGGCAAGAGCTTTTAGTAAGCTTGAGATTTCTGCTGCTGTTGGTGATCTAGTCATCTATATGATTCATTTGAGATTACTCATCATAATAACTTACTCTGTATATGCCTAACCCACAAGCACCTTCTCGAAAACACAAAACAAAGTAATCCATCATTGAGTAGCAAAAGGTGGGTGATAAATAGAATAGAAAACAATTAGGTACTATTTGGTTTAGCATTTAAAAACAGTTTTCAACATAATCTTTTAAAAAAACTGTTGTCGAAGTACTTACCCCAATAGAAAAGGAAAACATAAAAAAAGTTGTTTTCTTGTTTTCATCACAAATCTTAATGATGTATTTATAAGCTAATTTAAAAGGTAACCTTGTAAAACAAGTGCTCAAAGGATCTTTGTTTTAAATACAAATAACTATATTCAATTCTATGTAAAACAGGGTCCAGCACTTCAAAGTATGTATTCCATGATCTAATGAAGACATCAAGAATAATATATATTTTTTTTGTTTTTTGAAACAGAAACTATTATATTAAATATAAAATATTTGATGCCGGATGAGATATCAAAGCACCAAAACAAAAACAACCATATTACATCATGTGCAAAATTTCATTGCCCTTACATAACCACTCCTCAAAGTGGTACCCTTTCCTTAAGACACCAAAAATAATATTTGAGAAATGAAATTAAAAAAGTATTCCAACAGTTTTTTTTTATTTTTATTTTTTATTTTAATTATCATTGATTCATGTTCTTGCCTGAAATATTTATAAATATCAACTGTAACCACCTAGAATGAAAAACCAAGTAGAAAATGTCTACACACAAATGTATAAAAGTCTGAAAAAAGATGATAGCCTAAGAAAAATACGCCTTCAAGTGATGGAAAATTTTCAATTGAGGCTCCTTAAAAATGTGATACAGTTAACTTTAGAATGAAAATACAATTCTGAGACAAGGGAAAGTATGTTTCAATTCCATGAAAAATGTACATATAAAAATATAAGCAGGTCTATATGAAGGATCCTGTGCCGATGGTAAACAGTAACTTAGCACTAAGGAAACATCATAAAGTAGCTAGCCTCCAAGCAGAAAAGGAAAGGTAATACTGAGAATATTCTTTTTCTACATACAGATGTTTATTTTGATAAAAAAAATGTGATTTATATTGTCAAAGAAAAAGAGAAGCAGAATCTATTGCTGTTTCCCTACCTGCTCTAGGAGCATTGTTTGCCAGAGCTGATTGCCCGGAAACCACTGTCACTTGACTGCACACGTCAAACAACATGGGAAAAGCCATTCCAAAGAACTCTGGATTATGAAAAGCTTCTATGACCTGAAAATGAAAGACATTTATCACATAGCATCCCTTGTTTTATCCACAGTACCACTTCATTACCGGAACACATGCAGATTTATTCATCTTGTGCTGTCTGGAGGTATCTAAAATGTGGAGTTTATACAATCCACATCTAAGCCATGCGAGTTTACTATTTAGTTTATAACTTTTCTTGGTAAACCAAGTTCACCAACTCCATGATAGACAGGTGCAGAAAATTTTGAACGATAAAGTTTTCTATTAAATCTATGGTGTTCCAATTCTTTACACTTGAAAATAGTGAGCCAGTTCAGCAGAGTAGCTGTAGACCTTTTACCAGTACTACCATACAGGAGTATGAAAGATATCTAATAAGTATCATTTAGCTCATTTTCTTCCGCCCCAAACTGCTTAAAATAATGGCTTCAATTGCTAATTTCATGTGCAATATTTCCTTTACCTGCTGCAAACAGGAGAAAGCAGATTCACGATATGCCTTGACCTTTTTCATACAGGCAGAAGACACCACACTCAAAATGGCATTTGGAGCTGTAGGATCTTCAGTAGAGATTGCTCTGTGACATGATTTACATAGAGCTGCAATTGCAAATAAAACAGAATCCTTTCCCTGCCAAGCACCCAGAATTGAATGAAAACAAGTGCATGCCAAAATTCAAATTCCATTTTGAAGAGATTTTAGATGAAAAGGGAGATAGAATGCAATTATCAAGAAACAAGTATATTGGGTGGTTGTTTCCCTAGCAGTGCTTTGGTGCTTGTGGAAGGAGCGAAATGCTAGGATTTTTGTTGATAAGAGCTGCTCCCCAATTCAGATATGGGAGGAATCTTTGTCGGTGGCCTATTTTTGGTTTAGTAATAGTTCCCTATCCTTCGGGTATTCCATTTCGGAGTGGTTGCGGGGTTGGGAAAACATCTTGTAATTGGGGGGGTTTTTAGAGTTTGGCCCAGTTCAAGGGGATGGTCTCCCTCTACCTCTTGTTGTTTAACACTATTTCTTATCAATAAAATTCGTTGTTTCTATTAAAAAAAATTATAATCAAGAAAAAATGATTGCTCAAAATTTAGAGATTCTTGCACTACTCGAAAATGAACAATAGAACCAGTAGTTGTAACATGTAACTAAAGATAATGCACAAAGAATCCCTACCTCCCATAATCTACCAGGTACTTCTTTTAATAGAGATTGGAGCAAAGCATGATGATGAGAAGAAATGGATTCACCCAACACTTCACTCAGCTTTCTGATGGCCCTGGCTGACTGCAAGAAGAATGAAAAAGAACAACCAGTAAAGGTAAATTTCTCAAGAATATAGTCACAGACGTGCTTGGCGGTGAAGGGATCTCCCTGTAACTATAAGATTGAAGGTTTGATTCTCCTTGGGGAATGGTTTAAGCATGAGCGGTAGCTTCATACCCATGGCACTCAAAAGTGGTTTTCTTTGAACTACCTTTGAGATCTATATTGGGCCCTTGAGCCCATTGTTAGGTCTTTAAGCACACTTTCTCTAGGCATTTTTTAATATTTATTTTTTATTTGGAGAAGAGACAAAAGTATTTGTATTAGTAAGATAAGTAAAATGTACACAGCATAAGCAATGCTCATGCAGATCCAGCTACACACAACAGCAACCAGCAAACAGCAAAACAGCCAACACCTAACAAAAAGAGTAGTCAATTACATGATAATCGCCCAATTTGATAACCAGTCAGGGAGATTCATCCACCATCTAATTTTGATGAGTTAATATAATTTGCAGCCCACATTTTGGAAGAATTCCAAGTGCCAACAATGTCTTTAGATACTCCATTACTCTTTTGATCTGGATGGACGAAAGGTCAGCAAAACAAACAATTTGACCTATCTCCATGCATCTTAAGGTGCCACCTGTTACATGATTGAAAGTGAGGCAATTCTGAATAAAACAAGTGAATGTGAACTCAGACAGAATGCCAGCCACTTGTGCCAAATCTGAGAGGTCACAAAGCCCTAGAGAAAAGGTGACCAACAAACTCATAATCCTAATCCTGGGCACAGCAATGATGGGAAATACAATAGTGTGGCATATATTGCTGACAAAATCCTGGTTACATCTCTACTCGCCACCTGAAAGCTCGAGCTTTCATAGGTATTTGCACCTTCCAAATGTAATGACTAAGGTTCACTTTAAAGGGATCACGGGAAAGCACAAGGAAATTGAAAAATGATTTACAAGTAAACATGACTGAATCATCCAACGTCCAATGAAAACCGTCTTCAAGGGATGTCAAAAATCTTAGAGGTTCTAGAAAGGCAAGCAAATGGGCAATCTCATCTTATTCTCTAATGGTAAGGGGTCTTGGGAGATGAAGGTTCCAAGTAGGAGTTTGGGTAGGGTCAGAAGGGTACCGCGAAATGAAATGAGCAATAGATTTGTTTGCCTTGTTGGATATCAGAATAGGATGGAACAGAAAGGGCTAAAGGAGAACCACCACACTAGTTGTCTTCCCAAGACCATTTGCCACCTCAAGACTGATGTTTGGGAGAAAATAAGTATAAAGGCTGGATATAAAAACTCTGGAAACCTTCCAGTAGTCTATGCATTCATAGGCCTTAAACACTAATTAGGAAGGGTCCAGTCTGCACAGGGTGGTCTTTTTCTATTCCATAGTGTTGGTATATAAAATAGAAGCATATTTACCACAAAACTTCAAATTATGCTCCAGACAACAAAAAGCCCAACACAGAAGAATTCCGAAAAGATGACTCTTAGGAAACCAATACCAACCTTTTTCTTACTTGCCCATGATGATGATGTAATTCCATCATGAAGAAGTTCAACAATTTCTGCCAAATAAAGTTGAAGTGTGACCCTTTCACTGTTTGCATTTTCTTCCCACAGCTCCTCAAATAGCCCACTGACATCTTTGTCATCCTCAAACCTGCACAAAGATTACCATCAACTTCAAAAATAAAACTTCAATTCTCTTTCAACTTCAATAAGTCAATGCATAGTCCCAAAATAAAGTTGCACATCAAATCATATACAGTTGTCAAAATCTTAATTCAAATCTGTAAATCTTTCAATTCACAATTTGGGACAAGGGAAATCAATTTGAGTACTTATGGAAAATCCATAAAAAAGAAATAGTCAAATCTTACAATTAACAATTTGAGCCCTACAATTTTTTTATTTTTTTGATTTTGAAAGGAAACTTATGATATATATATACAAAAAGTAAGAATAATAAGTACAGAGCTGAGGGATGAGCAATCCGCGAAACTGACATACATACAAAAGATATCTAAGCCAATAGCTTTGATCCCGCAGCTAATACAACCCATACAAAATGGAAGACCAATTCCTAACCCAGAATTTGAGTCCTACAGTTAAAGCGATAAAAAATGAAAATATATATGGTGTGTATCAAATTTTAAAATATCACGTTTCACTTTAGATGAAGCACTTAAATGAGTTATGTCAATTATAGAAACATGCATTTACTTCTAATACTTCAAAGCATGTATTTAACCTAGATCATATTTTTTTTAATGGAAACGAGTTACTTTATTCATATTGAGATAAAAAAACCCACACAAAATGGACCAGGCCTGAGCACCTGATAATAGGAAAAGAACAGTGGGTTAGGGTCTATGGACAAAGAAAAGCCAAATAGGCCGATATTAGAGCAGTTGAAAAAGAAGAGCCACAAAGTTTATGAAAGACATAGATAATGATAGAAGGGGGCCCGAAAGGGAAGCAAAGAAGGAAAAGGAAAAACTATTGGATAGACGTAAATTAAAGGTCTATCAAAGAAGCAACAAAGGACAAGAGCGGAAACGATTCGAGCACCAAGCGTGGTAGGAAGCCTAGGCAGAGGGTAGCGAGTTGGATGGGGCCACAGACTCGGACTACAATGAAGACATAATGCAGACCGATAGGGAGAGGGTACCAGTAACTCAATAAGTAGAAGCAGAAATTCTAGCAGGAGATACACGTCTGTCAAGCGAAACTGGTTGTTTGGAGGATGAAGACTACAACCAAGTTCGTAAACACTATTATGCTCCCATTCTCTCTCACTATGCTAGTGATACAGACAGTTCTGGATTTAGGCATGTTAATGTTACACCAAAGGAAAAGAAGCACAAGCAGAAGACTCAAGAGAAGACAATGTCGATAAAGCAAATAGAACTGCCAGAAGGCAAGGAATAGATGATGAGGGGGGATAAGGACAACAAAGTAAATCAAGATTCTCAAGAAAAGGAGTTTGAACGAGTGCAAGATTTTCTGCTCTCAATCAACACTCAGTTGATTGCAGTGCAGTAGGCTTGGTTTGATTGTTTTGGGCCGTTAGAATTATCATGAAGATTCTAAGTTGGAACGTTCGTGATTGCGGTTCTCCAAATAAAAGGAGACTTATCAGGAAGGCAATTACGACAGCCAAGGTAGACTTGATTGCTATTGAGGAAAAAAAAGAAGCAAAATGGATAGGAGTCTAGTCGCAGAATTATGGAAAAGGCGTTTTGCGGAGTGGACAACGATCCCAGCTAATGGTTCAGCAGGGGGAATCATAATCATGTGAGAGATGAAGAATATTATAGTTCAACAAAAATGCGAAGGATCGTACTCTGTGACAATCAAAATCAAAGGAGAAGATGGACATGCGTGGTGGTTCACTGTGGTTTATGGCTCTTGTGATAAGGAGGGTCCAAAAGAGTGTCTTATTGAATTGGCAGCTACCTTAGTTATGATTTAAGGGCCCTGGTGTATTGTAAGAGACCTTAACGTGGTTAGCAACTCGGGGGAAAATCTAATATGAAGTGGGAGGCAGAGGGATTGCAATGGCAGGAAATTTCAGAAGAAGAAAGAAGATGGCTGGAGAGAGTTTTTTTTTTTTTTTGAAATGGAAACTATTGTATTAATTATATATATAGATTTGATGCCTGATGAGATATCATAACATCAATACAAAACCCAAAAGAGATTACGTCATATGCATAATTTCATTACCCTTACATAACCATTCCCCAAAATGGTACTCTTTCCCTAATTTTGAACTTGAGATCCAAGTTGCAAACAAAATATTGGATCTCTCCCATATAAGACTTCCTGACCTAAACCTATCTAGAAATAATCTTGTGTTTCTCTCCTCCCCTAAGTTGTACCAAACTTCAAAGAAGATTATCTTCCACTATTGTTGGAGTCTTCTACTCACACCCTTCGAGATTTGGAATATGTTCTGATCATCAGGTGGAACAAAGTCTACATATTTATTCGCTCATCGACTCCACATCTGTTTCACCATTCTACAGTTCTGGAAAATGTGGGAGCTTGTTTCCATGCTACTTCCACATAATATACAAATTGACGGGTTAAGAACATAGTTGGGGAGGCGCTTTTGGAGATTTTCTACTGTATTTAACTTATTTAAACTAACAAGCCAAATTAGAGTTCTTGCTTTCATGGGAACTTTAGCTATCCAAATAAAGTCAACCGGAACTGTTGGGTTTCCATAATTGTTTTCATTCAGAACAACTTTCATGAAAGATCTAACTGAAAACACTTTACCTCCTTCTTTCTTCCAAATTGGTTTGTCCTCCCTTTCCCTGTTTCTTGGATGAGCTTCTTGAAGCAAATTAGTCATCTCACTAATTTCATTAATCTGCCCCTCCCCAATATTCCTACTCATATGAAGGTTCCATCCCCAATGTGTTCTATTATCCTCCATAATACATGTCTTGAATTCTAAAACTGTCCCTTCTTTCTTCCTTGTTAATCTGAAAACATTTGGAAACTTCTTCTTAAATTCTTTTGTGTTGCACCAGACATCCCCCAAAAAGTCCACCCTGTTCCCTAGTACTACCTCCCATATTATGTTCTCCTTAAACTTGCCATATATGCTATATATGTCCTTCCAAGGTGATCTATGGCTATTTTTCCAATTCAAACCAGCTTCCTTTCCATAAGACTTGGATCCATGAATGCTCTTAACCACTTTTGCCCACATGTCATTTGGCCTTTCATACATTCTCCATAGCCATTTACCCCTCAAGGCCATGTCATTTGGCCTTGACGCATGTCTTTGCTACCTGTTTCCATTTTACAAGGTTCCACGCTCTTCCCTCCTCTTCTTTCTTCCATAGGAAGTTTCCTCATGTGCTTTTCAATTATCTTAGCCACTTTCTTGGGCATCTTGAAAACTGACATAAAGTATGTGGTAAGAGCCTCCATGATGGTCTTGATGAGCAAGAGTCTTCCTCCTCTTGATAGATAACTTTGTTTCTATCCTGCTGCCCTCCTTTTTATGGTTTGTATCATGTTCTCCCAAAAACCAGTGCTATTTGGGTTCCCCGTGAGAGGCAACTCCAAATATTGTATTGGCCATTCTCCTATTGTAACTTGGATCTCATCCGCCTTTTCCTTTACCTCTCTTTTATTGGTATTAATACCTATCAATTGGCTTTTCTTACCATTGATTTTCGTCCCTGTCAAAAAACTAAAAGCATGAAGAGCTTCTTTGATCATCTTGATATCCTTCTTCGTGCTTTTCATGAATAAGAGGCAATCATCCGGAAATAACAAATGAGTTATTCTCACTTTATCTTTTCCTATCTTCATACCTTCTAACTTTCCCGATTCCCTAGCTCTTTGTAGGAACCTTGTTAATGTATCAGCTGTTAGGGTGTATAGGAAGGGTGAAACTGGGTCGCCTTGTCTTAGCCCTTTGAAACCATTAAACTTTCCCCTCGATTTTTCATTTATAAAAACCGAATAATTAACTGTTTCCGGGCAAGCTAGAATCCATGTTCTCCATTTTTTCCCAAATCCTTTCTTTTTCATCACAAAATCCAAGAACCTCCACCTAACTGAGTTTGAGGAAGAAGAAATTAGAAAAGATGTTTTTAGCTGTGATGGAGGAAAGGCCCCGGGTTCAGATAGGTTCACAATGACTTTTTTCCAACAGAATTGAGAAATTGTCAGCTAGGATGTAGTAGGGTGCCTAAAAAAATTTCACAAGGACGCCATTGTCAATAGGAAGGTAAATGAGACGTACATATGTCTAATCCTGAAGAAAAACACTTCAATGAGAATTGAAGATTACGCCCCGATTAGTCTTACTACAAGTATATACAAGATTATTGCAAAAGCCCTTGCAAACAGACTCAAGAATGCCCTTCCTACAACTGAGTGAAAATCAGATGGCTTTCGTTAAAAATAGACAAATAATGGATGCAATTCTAATTGCAAACGAAATAGTTGAGGATAATAGGATAAATGGCAAGGAGGGACTGATGCTAAAAGTGGATTTTGCTAAAGCTTATGATTTGATGAGGTGGAGTGTCCTTGATTTTGTATTAAAACAAAAAGGCTTTAGTGAACAAGGGAGAAAATGGATTCAAGCATGCTTAAAACAGTAAATTATTCGGTGTTTATAAATGGAAAGCCTAGAGGGAAATTCAATGGCTATAGAGGGCTATGGCAAGGAGATCCCCTATCTCCTTTTCTATATACAATCACGACAGAAACTCTTACCAGAATCTTGCAACAAATTGTGGGGGTAGGAAAGTTGGAAGGAATGACGGTGGGGAAAGGAAAAGTGCAGATAACATACCTGTTATTTGCGGATTTTTGTTTTCTCTTCATGAAGAATAGGAGGGAGGAGATAAAGATAGTTAAAGAAGTTTTACAGGCCTTTAGTTTCTTGATTGGAATGAGAATAAATGGGAACAAAAGTTAGTTGCTGGGTATAAACATTAAACGGGAAGAGTGGAACAAATCGCTCAAGATTTAAATGTCTCCACCGGAAACTAGCCTATGCAATACTTGGGGATGCCGTTAGAGGGAAATCCAAACAACTCGGGGTTTTGGAACACATGATTCAGATCATAAAAAGGAGGGTAGCAGGTTGGAAAAGAAGTTACCTATCAAGAGGAGGTTGTCTCCTATTACTCAAGACTATCCTAGAAGCTTTACCTATATATTTTATGTTGGGCTTTAAGATGCTAAAAGAAGTGGTAGGGATCATTGAGAAGCATATGAGGAACATCCTGTAGAAAAAAGAAGACGAGAAAAAAGGTCAAAACTTAGTAAAATGGGAACATGTTTGCAAAGAGATCTAACAAGGAGAACTAGGGGTAGGGGAAATGATCAAACGGAACATTGCCTTGAGGGGTAAATGGTTGTGGAGAATGCATGAGAGGCTGGATGTAATGTGGGCTAAAGTGGTTAAGAGTATTCATGGATCTAAGGCGCATGGGCAAAAGGCTGGCTGAATGGGAGAAGCAGCCATCGATCCCCTTGGAAGAACATCTACAACATATATGAAAAATTCAACAAAAACATAATTTGGAGAGTGGGAAAGGGGATAAAGTTGACTTTTGGGGCGATCTTTGGTGTGGCACAGAAGAACTCAAAAAAGCAGTTCCCTAATGTATATATATTTTCAAAGAAAAAGGAGGCGTCTATTTCTGAATTTAGAACATATAGCATAGTTGATAATCGGCTCCTTTGAGGATGAAATCTTTACATGAGCAGAAACATTGGGGACGGGTACATAGCAGAAACAAGTGAGATGCTGAATATGTTGCAGAGGTTCCAGCTAGAGAATAATAATGAGGAGGATAGGCTAGTGTGGAAGGAAGAAGGAAGCAAAACTTTCTCAGTCCGGTCTTTCATGACAAGCCTAATGAAAGTAATTCAAACTAGCTGACAGTCCCAGTGGAGTTCATATGGAAGACAAAAGCGCAGTTTTTAGTATGACTAATTAACTTAAACAAACTAAATACAACAAAAGACCTTTAATAACGTTTTTCCAACCTTATTCTTAACCCATCAATTTGCTTGTTATGCAGAAATAACTTGGAAACAACTTCTCACATTTTTGGGAATTGCAGAATGGTACAACAAATGTGGAGCAGACGGGGGCAACCCTCCCTCTTAGAACATAATATGTTTAGCATCCCAAAAGCTGTGATGACAAGAAGATTGAAACAATATTGAAAGCTCATGGTTTTCGTAGTCTGGTACACCATTTGGGAAGAATAGAAGGCTTTTTTTGGATAAAGTTAGATCGGAAAGTATTTTGTGGGAAAGATCCAACACTATGTTTGCAACTTGGGTATCGAGTACAAAGTTGGGAAAATTGTATCATTTTGGAGAATGGTTATGTAAAGGAAAAAATATTCTGCATATTTTTTTTTTGAAAAGAAACTATTGCATTATATGAAAAAGAAATATGGAACTTGATGAGGTATCAAGGCACCATAGACAACCAAAATTACAGACTATGCAAGATGTTTGCTCCTTGATATAGCCATTCCCCAAAATTGTACCCTTTTCCCATTTTAGTACAAGAAACCCAACTAGAAAATAAGATATTAGATCTTTCCCATACGACAATATCCGACCTAGACCTATCCAAAAAGAGCCTTTTATTCATTTCTTCCCATACTGTGTACCACACTACAAAAATAATGATCTTCCAATACTGCTACAACCTTCTTTGAACTATGCTATCCAGGATCCTAAAAAGATCATGATGCATAGGAGGTTCAAAATTTGGATAGTGCTGTGTCTATCTTCTCCAAAGCTGTTGGATCATCTTGCATGGACCAAAGATGTGAGAGGTGGTCTCCGAACTATCCTTGCATAATAAACATATAGAAAGGTTAAGGATATAATTAGCATACTTCCTTTGGATGTTCTCTACTGTGTTTAATTTATTCAGGCTCATTAACTAAGCTAACAGTCTTGTTTTTGTTGGAACTTTTGTTCTCCATATGAAGTCCACCGGAACTTTTTGTTGGTTTGTCCTACTAGCACTAAGATGGTTCATAAAGGACCTAACCAAGAATTTTTTGGAACCTTTACCCATCCAAATTGGCCGGTCTTCACTATTGTCTTCCTTTTGATGAAAATTCTGCAACATGTCCACCAGCTCACTAATTTCTTGGACACTTCCTTCTCCTATGTTTCTGCTTATATGAAGGTTCCACCCCCATAAACTTCTATTATCTGCAGTGCTTCTTGATCTAAAATTATCTATTGATCCTTCCTTCATATCAGAAAGTCTGAAAGCATTGCAAAATTTCTGTTTTAGGATTTTTGAACCGCACCATTTCTCCCCCCAAAAATCCACTTTGTCGCCTCTCCCTACTTTCCATATAATGTTCTCATTTACCTTGTCATAAATGCTGAAAATGTCCTTCCAAGGAGCTCGCCCTCTGGCTGCTTCTTCTATTTAGGCCAACCTCTTTCCCAAACATTTTTGAGCCATGAATACTCTTGATTACTCTAGCCCACATAGCATCCGCCTTTTCATACATTCTTCACAACTATTTACCCCTCAAGGCAATGTTTCTTTTGATTATCCCACTCCTAACCCACCTTGCTGAATTTCTTTACACACCTGATCCCATTTCACCAGGTTTTGGCTCTTATCCTCATCCTCCTTCTTCCAAAGGAATTGCCTCATATGTCTTTCAATGGTTTTTGCCACTTTAACAACTAATAAGAAATAGGTAGAAAGCTCCTTTTCCACCAAGAATTGTCCTCAATAAGAGCAATCTTCCTCCTCTTGATAGAAAACTCCTTTTCCACCTAGCTGCCCTGCTCTTGATTTTTTGAATCATATGATTCCAAAACTCTATTTTGTTGGGATTCCCTCCTAGAGGCACTCCCAAGTAATGCATAGGCCATTTTCCGGAAGAAACCTCTAAATCTTGGGCCTCCCTTTCCACACCTCCTGCTCTATATTAATGCCTAGCAATTGGCTCTTCCTTCCATTAATTTTCAGTCCGGTTAGAAAGCTGAAGGCACGTAAGGATTCATTGACAACCTTGATCTCCTCCTTCCTATTCTTCATGAAAATGATGCAATCATCTACAGACAGCACGTGAGTAATCTGAAATCTGTCCTTTCCCACTCGCATGCCTTCCATTTTTCCAAGTTCCACAGCCTTGAAGAGGATTCTGGAAAGAGTGTCTGCCACCAAGGTATAGAGGAAGGGCGATAGGGGATCTCCTTGACAAAGGCCTCTATAACCATTAAATTTTCCTCTAGGTCTTCTATTGATGAAAACTGAATAGTTAATTGTTTTCAAGCATTCTTGGATCCATCCCCTCCACTTTTCTCCAAATCCTTTTTGTTTAAGAACAAAATGAAGGAAGCTCCATCTCACAGAGTTGTAGGCTTTAGCAAAATCCACCTTCAGTATCAAACATTTCTTGCCATTAATCCTATAATCCTCCACTGTTTCATTTGCAAGTAGAATTGCGTCCATAATTTGTCTATTTTGAACAAAGGCCATCTGATTTCACTCACAGTTTTGTGAAGAACCATTCTAAGCCAGTTAGCTAAAGTCTTTGCAATAATTTTGTAGATACTTGTGGTGAGGCTTATCGGCCTAAATTCCTCAACTTTCATAGCATTATGCTTCTTGAGAATAAGGCAAATATACGTCTCATTCACTTTCCTGTTGACTATGGCATCCCTATGGAATTCTTGGAGACAGTTAACATCTTGCTTCATCGTATCCCAGTTTTTTTTTGGAAAAAAGCCATTGTGAAGCCATTCGGTCCTGGGGCCTTACCACCTTCACAGTTGAAGACTGAATTTCGTATTTCCTCTTCCTCAAATTCTCTTTCCAACTAACTTCTGTCTTCTTCTAATATTGCCTGCCATTGCAGCCCTTCTATCCCCCATTTTCTATCAAACTTCTCTCTGAAAATATCTTCAAAGTACTCTAAGATAATACTTTGAATCTCCTCCCCTTTTTCCACTAGGTTACCTTCCTTGTCCTCCATCCTGCTGATAATAGCCCTCGACTTTCTAAGAGATAGAACTCTATAGAAATATTTGGAATTGACATCCCCATCTTTGGCCCATTTTATTTTTGCTCTGTCTGCTTTTCCTTTCCAATTTACAATCTACTCTATGAATCTCCTCAATCAGCTTTTTCCTTTCCTCTAGAATCTCCTCTGTATCTTCAATCTCCAGCTTCCTATCAGTCTTCCTCAGGGCTTCCATCAGCTCTATTCTTCTTGACATTTCCTCAGCCTCCTTTCCTTATCCCAAGACCGCAAAACTCCTTTTAGATTCTGAAGCTTCATCATTATTTTTTATTCTGCATATTTTGTAACTTGTATGTGGTGCCTTGATATCTCATTAGGCAACACAATTTTATTTTATTAATATAATAGTTTTTGTTTCTAAAAAAAGTTATTGAGATCCAAAAGGGAATACAAAAAGTGGAAACCTCTGCGCCCCAAAAGAAAAAATCCCAAAAGAGTGGAAACCGAGATCAAAATTTTGAACTTAAATAGTCCTACTAGTATGAGCTCTTCAACAAATAATCAAGCATATAAGCTAGTTTTCAATAAAAACATATCCACGAGAAAGGTAGAAATGGAAATGAATGACTATGAAGAATCAAATTTTCAGATTTAGTAAGAAAAATTATTAGAGTTCAGCATTTTAAAATCAGAAAGTTTTTGAAGAAATAAACTTCCTAGGGAAGATAACATTCTTTACAAATAAGTTTATTTTGGATCTGCAACTAGGACTAAAATGACTAGTGACAAAATTATAAAATAGATCTCATTTGTTAAAAGACATTAGCTTTTATACCTCTTTTTGTACATGACTTACAGCACAATCTTATAATTTATTGATTCAAATTACAATTTGAGTCGCTACATTCTCAAATAATTCAAGTCAGGTTTATGATTCACCTTTTTTTTGATAGGGAAACACATTTCATTAAATATTTAAAACTAGAGATGAGGAATCTCCATGCAGTACAATACACCCTGTTGCTTCTCCTTCGACATATATATTAACCATTACAACATTTACAAAAGCCTACAATACAGTCTTTACATAGCATGGAGCATGTTTTGCCAATTCCAACCCACATGGCAAATAGCATTTTTGACCTCTCCCATACTTGTTCATTCCTTCTTTCTCCTTTCTAAAAAATTCTCCTATTCCTTTCATCCTAGACAGCATAGTAGACTGCAAAAAGAGCACATCTCCAATAATCCTTCATTGACATGTTGGTATTGGCCAAAACATCAAAAGGTTGCTTTTGAGTTGGAGCATCCATCTGGTTGTGCTTGTCCATCCATCTCCTCCATAATCCATTGATGAATGAGCAGCTCCATACAGTACAAACAACACCAATGAGGTGAGAGGCCTTTAGTTGGGTCCTTCTTCTGCATCATATCTGCACTTAAGTTTCCCTAAGTTGATTAGCCAACCTTAGCTTTTGTAGGAACTTTAACTATCCATACAAAATTTGCTCCTTTTGCCTGATCATTACTTCCCCTTGAATTATCCTCCATGATTTAGATGGATTAACTGAAAATTCACCTCACCCTTTGACAAAGACCTGGTCGAGTCTCTTAGACAACAAAAAACGATTTGAAGCTGCACAGGTAGAGGTCAACAATAGAGACAAAAAGATTGTAATTGCAGTTTTTCAATCTGGATTAAGACTTGCAAAATTGCACTATTCCCTAGCCATGGAAAAAGCAAATATGCATCATGAGTTGTTCGATCATGTTGAAAAGTATATTAAGTGGATGAATGGGCCCTTGTCAGCATGTCTACTTCTATTGTACTGTAAGGTCCAAGCAAAACCATCTTCTCAAATTATCATAGGGAAGATCGTTAGGATCTAAAGTACACTGGGGTACAAGCAGAACCATCTGCTCAGATTATCACTGAGAAGAAACTCAATAAGACCTAAAGTACTCTAGGGTTTGAGTAGAACCATCTGCTTGAATTATCGTTAGGAACAAGCTTTAAAAAGCCTAAAGTACCTTAGGGTCCAAACATAATCATATGTTCAAGCCCCAAGCAAAACCATCCGCTCTGATTATTGCTGAGAAGAAGGCTTAAAAAAGCCTTGAGTACCTTGGGGTCTAGGCAAGTAAATGTGCTTTGATTATCGTCGGGAAGGCGACCTTGTGACTAGATTGCCAAAGTAACTAACTCAACTACATCTGCTGGACACTTCAAATGCGAAAATCGACAAAATTGGCTAAGTATATGTGACCAATTTCGGATGAACAACAACAATGAAATTGATAAAACTGCTCAGCTCGACCTAGTTTGAACTAGTAGGCCCCTTACATTTTCTAAGTATTCTACTACCAGCAAAAAAAAAAAGGCATGACAATTTTTCGACTAATAAAGGTGGTTTACAAGGCATGAAGCTCAAGGTACATCACCACTCAAACTGTATCAACTAAAATTTGAATCTCAAGGTAAATTAAGAAGTCCCTAGTCTTCATTCAAAGCTAGGGGATTGGGAGTGAATGCTGTATCCTCAAAACTCCGGCAAGAGGGTCTAAGCATGACTTTATTAAGAGCCTAGTGGTCGTCCTTGGTTTGGGCACTATCGATCACAACAAGGACAACCCTACTAATAGAACCTTCCTATTTTAGTTGAAGAATCCGAGATTGCTATCCACCGTAGCTTGCCTAATTTGATTAAAAGACTATCACAACGAGATAAGCATTATCCTACGAATTCGGTTCCATCTTGCTATAAGGAAAATGCCCCATTACAGAATTTTGGGAAATATACAACTAACCATACAAGTTATGATGGAATTAGGGAACTAAATCATGCCTACATCTATAAATAGTTGTATGTTGTAAGCCAAAAGGCATTGCTCAATTTCCGCGATCAAAATTCATCAACTAATAAAGAGGGTTTTTTCCTTGGTTTTTGTTTTTTTTTTCTCTCAAATTTGGTGTTGATCTCATCTTTGCTTCCACTTTCTTTATTTTGTTTGTTGTTGACCAAATTTTACACCAACACCATAGATGTTGGTTATCAATCAACCTCATAGGGAGGAGCTGGAGTTGGGAATCTCCATAGCCTCTTTACTTAGCTACCAATGCTATATTCATAGCTGTAACGTTACCCAGCCCCTATCCACCTTGTTGAAGCTGACGAGAAACTTGTTTTCAGCCTTCCATAAGAAGTTCTTCATTTGTTTCTCCACTATTGCCACAACTCTTGAGGGTATCTTAAAAGCTAGCATGTAATATGTTGGTAGGGCCTCCACATTAGATTTGATTAACCTACCTCCTTGATAGGTAGCTTCCTTTCCAACTCACAATTCCATCTTTAATGGTTTGAATGATATGATCCCGAAAGGAAAGTTTATCTTGGGTTTTCCCCTAGTGAGAGACCAAGATATTTAATAGGCCATGATTCCACTACTACTTGTATCTGGTCTGCCATCATGTGCAGCTCGCCATCCCTAATGTTGATGCCTCCCAATTTACTTTTGCAAAAATTGATGTTCAACCCCGAAATCATGCTGAACTTTTGAGAACATTGAGCAACATTTGATGACTGTGCTTACCGTTATGCTTAAACCTTGATACTTTAATGAGATCTCATAAGTATTTAAAGTGCTCTTGGTTCACATGCTTGAATGCATCATTACATGCTTGATTTGGTGCATATAAGAGCATAATTTTGAGAAAGGCTTTTACAAATAGTTTTTGGTGATAAAAATATGCTGTCAAAAAGTTTCCAAATTTTAAGTATAGCTCTTGTTTATTTAGTGGATATACAAGAGAGGTCATTTTGTGGACTACTTATTAGATTGTGCTAAGGGAGGATAAACCTTTAATAAGAAATCTTTAGGGTTGTAAAGGATTAATCTTTAAGTTTTCTTTTCTAAGGAGGTTTTATCTTCATAAGATTGTAATTTAGTGGAAGTTTTAAATAGTTTCTAAATATATGTACTCTTTTCAATATTTAAGGTCTATCAACAAGTACCAGAAGTGTTCAAATAAAATTTTAATGACATTAAAAGTTCCTATAGATCATACATAACTTAAGAAACTTACTTTAAGCATTTAGTAGGTTTATAGTAGTTCCAAGGGAGTCAACCATATAGAGAACTCCATTTGCAAAAATTTATCAGTCAATCAATCAATATCAATTAGCTTTTTCTTTGAAAATTGAAATTAAAATTTGTCAGTCAAAAATGCTTCTGCGACATTATGTTGCTTCCCTCTGCAACTTTGACTGATTTGCATTGACATTCATCCTTTCCCTTTGCTTCGTCTCATTCTAGACAAAAAAAATACAACTCATTTTGACTTCTTTATCAATATAGGGAAGTTTCTAGTCCCAAACTGAAATAAGAATTAGAGAAAGATATCTCTTTCCCAAACAAGTTAGACCAACAATGGCTCACAAACACTTGAGGTGTTTAGCTCTCACCATTAATTGCTTGAAGGACCATTGTAATAACTTTATCACCAAAAGATCACTAATTTGAACCTTTTCTCCTTTTATGATGCAACATATTCATCATTACTAAGTCCAGTACAAAAGCAGACTTGTCAACTCTATGAATGTTTCCAAGAGTAACCAATGTAGTATGATCATGCAATTCGCATATGTGATTAGGATGCTAAAGACTGTATAAGTTGGATCCTGTAAAAGCAATGTATCAACAGTCAGTTGGAAAGAATGTTGGCAACTAAGTACTGGAAGTACCTAAAATAAAATAATGATACTGAAAGTAACTGCTCACTTCAGAATTGAAACCTGAGAATCATGTATGTGGTGTATTGCTCACTTCAGTACAACATGCTGACTATAGAATATTCTAATATCTTTTGAACTTGCCATTTATGGGCCAAGCACAAATGCTATAATATTAGGCACAATTCATGAAGGGAAATAGATAAGTTGGTAGATAGGTCCTTGGCAGCAGAATGAACTTCATGCATTCCAGTAGCTCCTAAGAAATCTATACAACTCTTGAAAGCTCAAGTTCTGCAATCTACTGAAGAATCTAAATCATCACCATATCTAGACTAAGACCAAGGAAACAATTAGGGCTTACTTTTTGTAAGTTTGTTGGCATCTCCATCATTCCTCGAAAAATTAAGAACCATTAAATCTTGCTGAAGCTTATATTGTCTACAGGTATAAAGATAGCTACATCAGATTTCTTCCAAAAGATTCAAATTTAGCTCTCCAAGACGGAAAGATGTCTAACTACAATTACAAGCACTGTTCTCAATGCATACGTATAAGAGAAACCAATTTGAAACACTTCTTACTCTTGAAGCTCATTGGTGATTCTTCTGCTATTGCATTTTATCTTATTAAACAGCTGTGTGAGGGAAAAAATATTGAACCCTTCGAGCCTCATAGAAAAACTCAACTTAAAAAAAAAAAAAAAAAAAAAAAAAAGCTTTATGCCCTTTGAAGGTAAACAGAAGTTCTTTTCTTTATGTGTAACTGATGTGTTCTGATAGAAAGCATAACTACATCTTCAAGTCATTATATATGCATGTGATTAGATATGTCAATGTACCAATAAACATGGAGGTGTAGTTGCATTGAAGCTCAGAATTGCAGGTGTCTCAGACACGGTGAATAAGGTCAGAGCACAGACATGACCCAGCTGCTTTTTTGTAGTTATGATAGCATTTGTTCGTTTCCCTTAAATATATATTAGAAAATAAATAGCAATTACGTACTATTTATTTGAGGATGAACAGCATAGTAGGTTTGAATGTCATACCTTCCAACAAAGATTACAGGAAAAACTGTAGCATGAAATCCATTCACAACATCTCCAGCCAAATGTGAATAATTTTTCAGCAGAATTGCACACGAAATCTGGGCATTTCTATCACCAGTATGCAAGAGTGAAGTGTCATCAACCAATTTTTGGGCCTGAGACGAAGAAGCATACTTCAATGTGATTGCACAAGCACTTGCAAAGGCACGCTTTGCAGCAACGCTTCTTTCTTCCCTAACTGCTGGAAACAGGAGCTTCAGTAGCATGCTTGTAAAGGGTTTGATATCAGGACCAACCTTCTGAACTAATAAGCTAATGAAGCTGGCAAGGCCCACCCTGTACATGAAATTAAACAAAATAAAACCAGCTTTATGAGAAGGTAGAAAGGTAACAACTTAATCAAATTGAGTTTTTTTTTTTTTTTTTTTTTTTGCTCTTTGAAAGCAAACTAGATATATTATATTAACTAATAAAAGGCGCTGCCAGATGAGGTATATATTGAGTTCATCAGAATACTTAAAGTAATAGGTCTCTAGTCCATCAATGACAGAAGAGAGCTGATGTAAATGGTCTAACCATGTAGATTACCCTTATCACTACCCAGCCCTTTCTGATGCTAAACTTTGAACATGCATTTGTATAGTTCAAATCAATAAAATCAATATTCTGGATTTTACAAAGTGCAAATGGAAAGAGCATTTATATACACTACATACAAAGCCCAAAAAGATTTTGAAAGATCAGAAACCTCCCTATTCCTGCCAAACTAACTTCAGGTGATTTCATATTAAAATACTTGACCCCACACAACCAAAACAATACTATTGCACCCTTTGATATAAAGCCACACTGTTGTTCAATAGTCAAGATTCCATTCTTTTATCAAAATTCTAGATAGAAACAATTTTACTTGATTTTGGTGTTTAGATAATGCTAGCAATGACAGAAGTTTCAGCAGTGATCCTTATGAGCTTTCACTTGTACCTAACTTCCGCCAGCCATACAAATTCCACATTCAAGCATTGAGCAAACGATAAACAAAATACTCCCCAAAGATCCAAGAATTTTATAATTCTTCAATTATCAAAATTACAAAATAAATTTAAGATTACAAGAACTCCATCAAAGATAGGCAAAAAAATTGTAATAACTAGTAAAAACTAAATTATAAAAGTATGAGGTTGAAGCACAATTTTATTAGTAAAAAAATAGGCAATAAAGAACCGTTGGATAGGTTGACTATGACTCAACTACCCATGAATTATTAGACATAAGAAATTTGACTTATTAATGTACCTAGTGTTGAGACCAACTCCAGATCGAACTAATTGAGCAAGACGTGGGACCAATAATTCCAGTGATTGTGTATCAATGGCCTTAATACATAAATCAAGAGTTTCCCACATTGGAGAGTCCTTTGCAACTGCAATTCGTAAATTTTCGAGCTTCTCTGCTTCGATTCCTACATTCACAGCATGCAACTACAAAAAGAAAAGGAATGGATTAAATGCAAATCCAAGACATGAAACAAAGTATAATATGAAATTTTAATAAACATACAAACTCTACAAGAATACAGGCTTGTTTGGTAACTTTACTTCTTAAATATTTAGTACTTATTTGTTAAGACTTTTTATAGTAGAACTAATTAAATAAAAGCTTATATTTTATAGAGTATTTGATAATAATAATATAAAAAACTCTTATTTAAAAATAGGGTTTATTAAGCAAGCTTGACAAACTTTTATTTTTCTCTTACTATATGAGTAATTTAGGTTATTTAAATAGAAATTATTAGTTTTATATTAAAAAAATATTTATAAATTTAATTATATTACATAATATATTTATTAATGATGTGAATATACATGTTTAATTATATTTTCTATATTATTACTCATTAAAACTAACATTTTAAATTTATTTAATTTAATATCCTCATTTTCAAAATATTACATTTTAAAAAGTTTTAAATAGCTTAATAGTATAGAAAGTTAATAACTAATTAGTTATGTTTTTAGTTAATTGCGAGATTACAAGATTAATACAAATAGGTTAGTTTTATTTTTAATTACAACATTAATGAATACAAATAGGATAATTTTGATGAGCACATAAATCAAAATTTTTTTAGTTAAAATTAGATTGAATTAATTATTTTAAATAGCTTGACAAGGCTATTTTGGACATTTTTAAAAAATTTATATCTATTTTGAAAAGTATCATAACCTCTTTACACTCCTCTTATTTCAAAAAAGCAAAAAAAAATCTTGCTTTTTATTTCCAAGGTATTTCCTCTATTTTATAAAAAGACTTTAAAAATAAGAGGAAAAAAAATTAAGTCATCAAACACTCTAATTTTTTCAAAGCTCTATTTTAATAAGACTAATCAAAATAAGAGGTTTTAATAAGAGTTACCAAACACTACCTACATCAATAAAAAAAATAAAATCGAAAAAACCATTTACCCACTAAGGATTAAAAAAGAAAAAAAAAATTACCTCAACATAATTGAGCCTTTGGTCTTCAAGACTTGATAAACTTTCTAGCATGCAACAAACTAAATCAGGCAAATGTGACCGAATTGCAGTCCCAGCACCCTACAAAAGCTCATTTAAAATATGCACCAAAAAATAACATTGTGTATAAGAAATAGCTAAATAACACCACTATATATGTTCCGAATGCAGCAAAAGGTTAAAAATAAATTCAGCACATGAAATATAAAATTGAAGTTTGCTTGTTTAACTTAAACACATATATCATTATACATGCAGGAAAAGGGTCCTTTCCTCTTTGCTTCTTTAAAAACATAATAATTGAAAAGCCACCCAGCTAACAATCTCTATTATCAAATTATCAACTTACAAAACTTGATTATTGATAACGCACCATAATTCTTCAATTTGAACACTAATTCACTATATGGCACCCAATGTCGAAAATGTTATACCAACATAATCTTGCATTGGAATTACAATAGCTAACAAATGCAAAAGCCATGGAGTAGAAAAAGCGAGATATACCTTTTTGAATAGAGACTATCATAAATATTAATAAAAGTTTGCTAGATGAGCTATCTGGATAAAAAGTGAGATATATGATTACCATTTCTTGATTTGGTCTTGATTTCCGACCTCACATCTCAAATAACGACGCAATGGAAACAATCAATCTATTGTAGTTAACTTTAGGCTATTAAGGTTAACTATAGAAGTTCATGAAAACGTTTCCAAAAGACTGCCATGGGGTATGTGTAATCAATGTCCCTATTAAAAGATTTCCACACCTTTGAAGTTGCTAGCATATTGATAAAAGATGGTCCTTGGATTAAACATCCACCATGACATAACAATCATAGAGGCAAAGTGCATGCCTATGTTTTTTTTCTTTTTTCAATTTTTTTTCTTTGTTTATGAAGAAAAAAATTAATAATGATAGAAAATACAACTCGTAGCTCTGGCCATCATTGGGCCCATACAAAATTGTACAATAATTAGTTGTAAGAGATAGTAACTCCCATTTAAATCGACCCAGAAATAGGTATCATGCTACTTCATGGAAGCACCAAAACACAAGTAGCCACCTTAACTTTAACATTTTCAATAAAACATCCTAGGAAACCCATCATGAAACACCCTACAGCTTCTCTCAAGCTAGATAAGCCATAAAGTGACGTAAAAAGCAGCCAAACCTAGTCCTCTCCTAGCTTGTGATAGCGAAGGGAATGTCAGGAAAGTGTGAGTGATTCTCCCACGTCCTCAGGGGGTCTATATTGGCTGCATACTCATTGGGCGACAATGAGGGGAAATCGCCCAATTAAGAGCATGTTTCTAGAGAGTGTATATATGTTTATACTTCAATGGGCAAGTAGCCAGCCAAAGAACCTAACATAGAGGGAGCTCTGACACGCCATATTACATTAGCTAAAGCAAACAAGGAGATTGCAGGAGGGGCACATAAAAAAGTGTCACAGCTTGTTCTAGTGCGGAGATTGAGCATAGAAAGTTATGGCTCGCACTTTTGTGAGAATGGTTTTGCTTTGTTTGCTTTTACATGCAATGATGCCATAGTTTTTTTTTTCTCCAATAGAAATTTATTGTGACAATGAAGACAATATTTCTTGTTTCTTTTTTTGTTCTTTTATTTTTAAAGAGAAACTGTGAAATATATGTCAAATTAATAATAAGACTAAATATATAGGAAAAGACTTGACAAGCACTTGAGGTGCTCATAGGCTTATGAACAAAATTTCTAAGAGAGAACCTTAACACCTTAATTTATTGCATAAACTATAGCCTTTATGTTTTATGTTGCGTGTTTGTTAGCATGCTCCAACTTTAGAGGAAGTGTTAAAAATAATTTAGAATAGTTTCAATTTTCTTTTTTTGTGAATTTGGTTATATTTTCAGTCGCCCGACTCTTTACATTAGTATGTTGTAACCAAGGTTCGAGTCAACTTCATCCTAAACTCCAACCCCTAAAATCCGAATTAATTTGAAGAGTTAGAGAAGTTTTGGAGAATATTTATAAAAATTTGCGAACTTAGAAAATTTTAAAGAATTTTCATATATAAGATAAAATACACAAAATTATTATTAAAAATGATGAAAAAAATAAGTAGATACTCCACGTATAAAAGTATAAACATGTGTTTTTACAACTTCAAAGTTTGGATTCCAACTCCTTTGAATCTCTCCTTCAACCTCTATTCCCATGTAAATGTCAACATTTTCATCAATTTTATGTTTTATTTAGTTAAAAAATCACTTTTTTTATTTTTCACACTTTAAACAAGTCAAATTTTAGTGAATTTCATTCAAAATTTTGAATCCTTTAGTGTTTTTTGGTTTTTTCCTTGCATTTGAATTTTGATTTGATCCCCCAAAAAACCAAAGTAATTCGGTTAATATCAGCAAGGTTCTCAAAATTTTGTACCATGATCGTACTCACATCTGACAATATGATATGACAAGAGTAGGGGACATGAAGCCAGCATTTCCAGTTTTGTTCTTTCTTTTGTTTGAGAGAGAACAAATTAATAACATTAATATATAGTAACAATTTGCTAAATACAGATTGGAGTACCACAAGTACTTGTGACACTGTCACTAAACTCGTGGTCTTCTACTTGTCCACAACATACTAAACATACAAACAACAACCATAGAAAACTCTAACAACCGACATACAACTGTCCCAAATTCACTACCAGACAAAAACAAAAGAACAGCCACCTAAATTGGATGCCACAACCCACAAACAAGCTGGAAATTTGATCTCATCCAAAAGAAGGGAGAAGCCCTGGCGAAAGTTATTGAATATTCTCCTACTTCTTTCTAATCAAAGTGACCATAATGTTGTATATGTTGCTAGTTTTACCTCCATGTACGGTAATAGAGAAGTTGGATGTGATTAATAGAACGACTTTCATCACAAAATAAGGAAATGGAAATCTTTCTGCTGAAAAAAGATCCCAATTTGCCGAAAGGAAAAGCAAATGGACATGGAATAAAGGATTTGCTCTGTTGACATAGCTTCCCCCCTGCATAAATGGTACCAATGTGGAAATATAGACTAACTCAAGAATCTTCTTTGTAGTACACCATACATGTTCATTTTATGTGCATGCAACCACCCAAACACCTTCACCTTTGAAGGAACATGAGCTTTACATATAACGCATGCTAATGAAAAAACTGGAAGGATTTGACTATCAGAAAAAGATTCAAAAAATGATTTACAAGATAAACAATTGAAGGCATATGGGGTCCATTTATAGCAATCAAGATGACTTGCAAGACGAACATTTTCAAGATTACAAAGGAGGGCCGCAAGTTTCTTTTGGCCTCCTAATGGCAAGACCCCTTGACAGGTGCAGGTTTGAAGAAATAAGGACAAAAGAGAAGTAGTGGATTGTGGGGCAAAATACAAGATGGAACGGTTACGCAAGGTCAAATTTGATAACGTGTTGGAAAAGGATTCTGCTTAGTGGTGTCATTGGTCAGGCCAAATCCGTGAAACCAAAGAAAAACTGATGCATTTAGTTTCGTTTGGTTACTGTTTGAGAATTTAAGAACCATACCAGCCGGAACTAAACCGACCAAGTTTTATTTATTATTAAATGTATTAATATGTTCTTGCTGCATAATTAAAAATATATTCTTATTTGTTTAATTATATGAGTTTTTCAATCATCTTCAGATTTAAAATAAATGTTGCTATAGGTAAAAGGTCTTAACTGATTAACACAAAACCAATCCAACTTTGCTCGGTTGGGGCTATACAGGTGTTTGGTTTGGTTTCAGTTTGAGCACGAAACTGATTGAAAACAGAATCAATGGCAATCCTAATTCTTCTAAACTTTAGATTTTACAAGAGTACATGTGATTAGAGATTCAAGAATGAAAAGAGGAGAAAAAATGATCAAAATGGCTATAAAGAATATATGGGCTCCTTGGAAGGACATATCCAGCCTAAATGACAGATTTAGACCTCACATTATATGGAAAGTGGGCAAAGGTGACAATGTGAGATTTTGGGAAGACACATGGTGTGGAAGGGAGAAATTACAGACAAATACCCCAACATATACAGATTGTCTAGAAGGAAGGGTGGAACCATAGCAACTTTTAAGACCTGCACTTATATAGATGGGAACCCCCCCAGTGGGGTTGGAACCTTCATCTCAGCAATAATATAGGGGACAGCCACATGGAAGAGTTTAGTGACCCCCCAAAAGCAAATTCTCTTTTTTAGACTCCTGAAAGGGTCGCTTCAACAACATCAGTTTTAGAAAGTGATATTGGCGGCTAATTGGTATAATGTCTGAAAAGAAAGAAATGTCCGCATCTTTTTGGACAAAAGTAATTCGGACTGGCTTACATGGGAGAAATTTAATATTCTTTTTACATGAATCTCAGTTTCTAAATTAGGAAAATTTTACAAATTTGGAGAGCGACTTTGTAATGGGAGGAATATATTACAATCTTTGTAATTCCTTCCGCCGGATATCTCATCCGGTTTTGTAATTATCTATATTATCAATAAAGTCTCAATTTCAAAAAAAATGGCTATAAAGAATATATGTATACATTACAACAAGGCACTGGCTATGACATGGCTATGGCGAACACATGAAAGCCCAGAAACTCTATGGGCAAAGTGATCAAAAGTATACACGGAGATGTGGAGAAATGAAGAATAAGGACAAATTTAAATAAGGTAATATAGAGCTCCATGGAAGTTTGTCAGTTCACTAAAAGAGGCATTCATGCAGCAGGTGAGGCGGAAGGTTCGAAGAAAACTATCAAATTCTAGGAGGACAATGATGTAGGAATACAACATTCCAAGAGCACTTCCTAAGGTCATATACAATCTCACAATGCCAAAAGGCCCCAATTAGTAAATTTTTATGCCGACCCAATCAACATGAAGGAAGAGGAGTAATTTGGATCCTTCATCTCTCAAGGAATCTAACAAATTTTGATAATCAAGAGGTGGACATTCTACTTCAGATATTGGAACTAGTTAATCTCCACAATCAAGAAGGTAAGTGGGTTTGGCAGGTGTCCCTCAGGAAGATACACTATTATATCACATTACTCCTTGTTATCACAATAAAATACTTCAAGGCTCCAACGCTCCATGTTCATATGGAAAGCTACAGTACCTACAATGGTCAAGATGCTAGGATGGTTGATTCAATTCGGAAGACTATACACAACTCATAATGTCCAAAAAAAAGACATCCAAAAAAACAACAAAACCCTCATGGTGTTACTTATGCAGGGATGCAAGTGAGGATATCACACAAATTTTTGGTAGATGCAAATTACAGAGAGAAGTTTGAAGTAAATGGGAAGAAGATTATATTATGTAAAATGCCTTGGAAGCAGAACATATGTTTTAAACCCCAGAGCATTTGAGAAGTTCTAATGGGAAGAAGGATATGTCAAGTTAAAGGCCTCGGAGGCATAACATGTGTTTGAAACCCAAGAGCAATTGAGAAGCTCTACATTAAGGGGCTACTGGCAGTGCGTCCTTTTTGCAATTTGGTATGCATAATTTTTTTTTGGAAATTGAAACTATATTATTAATAGGTAAAGTATATTACAAAATGCCGGATGAGATATCTAGGCTTAAAGAATGACTTAAATACAAACAGAAACTGAAAAAGATTGGAGGATCGTCCCCCAATTGCATAGCCATTCAACCAAACTATAACCCTTTCCTAATTTAGATGTAGAGACCTAACTGGCAAACAAAAGGTTAGATATTTCCTATAACATATTAGCCGTCATATCCTTGTTCAAAAACAGTCTTTTGTTGCGCTCCTCCCAAATAGTATACCAGAACGATGCCAGGATCATCTTCCAGTAGTGATTAATATGGTCTCTTTTTGCTATTTCTGGCCCTTGGAACTAATTATCTGCAATTGGGGGGCATATGGAGTTATGCTACCGATTCCAATTGTTCCACACGGTTGCTATCATCCTGCCGTTTCCGAACAGATGTTTGGTTGTTTCCTCCTTCTCCTTGCACATGATATACATAGAAGGCTGTAAATAGTGTGTAGAAAGAATACGTTGAAGATTTTCTTTAGTCTTAAGTTTATTCAGACTAATCAGCCACATTAGAAATCTAGCTTTTAGGGGAGCTTTGATTTTCCAAATAAAATCCGTCGGGATGCTTGTGTGTTTGGATGGTTGATTTATCAGCTTTATCATGGCTGACTTCACACTGAATATAGGGGTTCCTTCTCCATACCAAACTGGTTTATCTTCATTTCCTGTTTCACTTAGATTGAATCCATTCAATCTGTTTAGAAGATCTCCTAGCTCCTCCAAGTGATTATCTCTTATATGCCTTTGTAAGTGCAGGTTCCATCCCCATTGGATCCTGTTTCCTTCACTGTTTCTTGTTCTAAAATCGTCAACAGTTCCTTCTTTCTGCAGACACAGCCCATAGATACGAGGGAAAGCCTTTCGCAAAGAGTCTTGACCGCACTAGATATCTTCCCAAAATCTCACTTGATCCCCTCTTCCAATCTTCCAACAGATGTGAGGTCAAAAGTGGTCATAAAGGTTAAATATGTCCTTCCATGACGATCTATAGCTGCATTTTCTGTTTACAGCCGCTTCTCTCTCGAAGGCTCTTGAGCCATGAATGCTTCACACAATGTTGGCCCACATTGCTTTTGGTTTGTCCATCATTCTCCATAGCCATTTGGCCCTTAAAGCTGCACTTCTTTTAATGATATTTCCAATTTCAAGGCCTCCATTTTGGATTGTTTTACACACCGGTTTCCAGTTGACCAAATTATGGCCCTTCTCAGTTTCCTCTTGCTTCCAGAGGAAGTCCCACATGTGCTTATCTATGATTGTAGCTACTTTCTGTGGGACCTTGAATATGGACATATAGTAGGTTGACAATGCCTCTAAAACTGTTTTCAACAAAAGTAATCTTCCCCCTCTAGATAAATAGCTTCTTTTCCATCCAACAGTCCTTTTAATGGTTTGGATTACAGGGTCTCAAAAATCGGTTTTGAAGGGGTTTCCCCCCAAAGGCATCCCCAAATACATTAGAGGCCAGTCCCATGGAGCTACCTCCATCTCCTCTGCCATACTCTTAAATCTTAATCTCCTCCTGACTTATATTTATTCCCAATAGTTGGCTCTTATTTCCATCTATTTTTAGTCCCAACAATAGGCAGAAGGTCCGGAGGGCATCCAAAATTGTATGAAATTCTGATTTTCTTTTTTGCATTAAAATGCATGGAATAAAAATTAGTTGAATTTCGGTGAAATTCAACAAAATAATTCGGATTTTCTAGTTATCAAACCAGAGTTTAGTTATAAAAAAATTACAAAAATTCGACAAAACTTCGAGAATTTCGACAAAACTTTGAAAATTTCGACGAAATTCATGAAAAATTTGAAGATTTTGGTGAAATTCGTGGAATGCACAAGTAAATAACATATAGTTCTTAACATGTACTATAAACACTAAATCTTGTTAATGTTAAAAGACAAATTTGAAACCATTACATTTATACTTTTATATTTAAAATATATTGATTTGTATTTATTTTCATCATTTGTAATAGAATTTATGCATATTTTTGCATATACGTAGAATTTTTTGAACTTCTCTAAGTCGACAATTTTTTACAAAACTTCTCTCGAATTTCTCAAACTCTTTGAATTAATTCTGATTTTTGAATGTCGAAGTTTGATGCGAAGTCGAATTTTCGTTCCTTGTGAAAATGAAACAGTCATCTGCAAATAACAAATGTGTTAGATGAATATTGTCTTTACCCACCTTCATCCCCTACAACACTCCTTCTGTGCTAGCTTTCTCCATGAGGTGAGTGAAAGTTTCTGCAACTATTGTATACAAAAATGGGGACAGTGGATCCCCCTGTCGCAGCCCTCTGTGGCCATCGATTTTACCCCGAGGTCTTCCATTAATAAAGATCGAGTAGTTTGCTGTTTGAAGGCAGCCTTAAATCCAAGTTCATCATCTATATCCAAATCCTCGTTTTTTGAGGACAAAGTCCAAAAAACTCCAGCGGACTAAGTCATAAGCTTTGGCAAAATCTACTTTTAGCAACAAGCCCTCTTTCCCGTTAACCCTATAATCTTCAACCACCTCGTTGGCTATCAGAATTGCGTCTGTTATTTGTCTGTCCTTGACAAACGCAAGTTGATGCTCACTGATAATATTGGACAGGATCGTCTTCAGTCTGTTTGCTAATGTCTTAGCTAGAATCTTGTAGAGGCTTGTTATCAAGCTTATAGGTCTAAAATCAGCCATTCTCATAGAATTGTACTTCTTTGGGATAAGGCAAATATACGTCTCATTGACTCTTCTGTTGATCACCGCATCTCCATGGAACTCCTTCATGACTTCACATAGGTCTTTTTTGATTGTTTCCCATTCCTTTTTAAAGAAATACATGGTAAATCCATCTGGTCCCGGGGCTTTGTTGTCGTCACAACTAAAGACGGCTGCTTTTATCTCATCTTCTTCAAAATCTCGCTCCATCCAGACGCTTTCTTCCTCGAAAATTCGATTCCATTGTAGACCTTCAACTTCCCACTTTCGACCGAAATTCTCTTGGAACAGCTAGTCAAAATACTTTATAATCAACTGTTGGACATCCTCCATTTCTTCTAGCAAGTTACCTTCTTGGTCTTCTACCTTTGTGATAGTTGCTTTGGACTTTTGTAAAGACAAAGTTCTGTGAAAGAACTTTCTATTTATGTCCCCTTCCTTGGCCCACCTCTGCTTAGCCTGCTGACAACATTTTCTTTCTTGTTTAGTTTCTAGAACTGTAATTTCCCCAACCAACTGTTGACATTCCTCCCACAGGTCTGGACCCTCTTCCGTCTCCAGTCTTTTATCCAGAGCTTTCAGTTTCTCCATCAGATCCTTTTGCATGGTCTGATCTCCTGTTCCTTGTCTAGTTCGCCACTAGTTCAACTTTAACTTCAAATTTTGAAGTTTTGTCATAAATTTGTACCCTGCCCATCCCCTGTTGGAATCATTCTCTCATTCCTTTCGTATTATGTCTCTAACCTATGGGTTTTGAAGCCATGCATTCTCAAATCGAAATGGTGCTGGTCCCCATTTGGTTTCCTCGGTATCGAGGATAATGGACCAGTGGTCTGAGGTTATTCTTTGCATTCCCCACACTCTTCGAAGGCTAAATCTTTCTAACCATTTGTCGTTACAGAGGAATCTATCCAGCTTAGACATGGCCGAGGAGGATCTACCATTGCTCCAAGCGAAGGACAAGTTCCTTAGGTCCGATTCATACAACTGCATATCATGAATCCAATCTTCGAAGTTTCTCATGGTGCCCTTCGTAAAACTGCAGTTTTTCTTTTTCCCCATATTTCTGACCATGATAAAGTCACCTCCTATGCACCATTAACATGAGAGGAAGTAGCTGCAAGTTCAGTCAGGCAATCTTCTCTACCTCTATCATCGCATGGGTCGTACACCGCTGTATACCACCACGTCTCCTTATTTGCTATGGTGATCGCCACCGTAATGGAATAGGAACCTTCCCAATGTTTTTTGCACCAGCATACTTTGTATGTCCCACATAATAATAATTCCTCCTGCCGAACCTACTGCTGGGAGCTCTGTCCAGTTGACAAAGCGTTTTTTCCATAACTCTGAGACCAAGAGGAGGTCCACCACTTCCTTTTTAGTCTCTTGCAAGCAAATGAGGTCTGCATGTGAGGCACCCACAGTGCGACGGAAAAGGAAAAAAAATAGTCAATAGAAAATGGGAAAGGTTGTTGCCCTTATTTGCAACTTCGATGGCATCCTCAAGATTGCTATAGGGGTAAAGCTGGGTAGATTGGACTAAGAGTTGGGAGTCGTAATTTACATGACATGTAAGTGGAGTGTATTTTGATGGGGGAATCTATATGTACTGCTGGGGAGAGTTTTATAGTTTTTGGGATAACTCATCCCACTTTATGATTTATGGTGGTTGCCATTAATAAATTAAGTATTTACATTTCTTTCCCAAAAAAAATAATAAAAAGAGAGGAGAAAACATAAAAGAAGATAATGACTAATAGGTGATAATTTACTTAAATGAAAAAACATAAAGGACAAACAAGTGAGAAAAAAGGAAAAACGGAGGAGAAGAAAAAAGAACATAAAATAGAGGCTTCATAATGAACAAAATATTAGTCCAAGCTCCCACATTAAAATATTGGAACACCACTAGCTTGAGCTTTCACATTCCAAAATTCAAAATAAACAAGTTAGAGCTCAACATATGTACCCATATCTAACACTCATATTCTAATCCAGGTAAGATATGTTATTAATTAAATACACAATGGTTGCGTTAGAAGTATATAGTAATTTTAGAGTTTTACTCCTTTTAATACATGTAAGAAATCATGAGAAAGAAAATGCTTCTACTCAGGGAATTGATTGAGTCCTTTCCTTCTCATCTCTTTCTAGCTTATTCATATTCTTTGGTCATCATACTAATTTGTGGAAAATATACCTATAAACTTTGCATAACAAAAATACTAAACTAAAGAACATGGATGTTGAAAGACATGCCACCAAGTAAAAAACACATATGACTTGGTTGAAGCTAAATGGAGCATAAAAGCTATAGCCAAAATCATTTGCTCTCGTCTTCTTATTAAAGCAATTATAATAGTACACTTTCAAATGATTCTGAACAATGGTAGGAGAAACTAGAGACTTCTCAAATACAAGAGGCTTAAACAAAGTTCTGCATAAGGCCCCTTATCTTTTTTCAAAAGGGTATGTAGTGTTTGATAATGGCATTTCTTCAATTTATAAAACAAATTAGGGTTCATTTTAAGTTAGATGTTTGAAGAAAAAAATTTTTTAAATCAGGAGGGTTCAAGATGAATAGAGCTAAGAAAGGAATATAATAATATAATCGTCATGATAGTAGATATAAGGTGGAGTGATTGTGAATGCTGGAAGCAAAACTATACCAAAGAGGGAAAACTTCGAGTATTTGTGATCAATTTGTTAAATAGGAAGAGGAGGAAATGAATGTTAACCATAGGACAAAAGTATATTGCGTAAAGTGGACTACTGGAGGATTGTTTCATACATCCTTTTAAATGTTGAAAGAGAAATTTTATACTACAATGATGCCAACCATGCTACATGGATTAAGATGCTGTTGGGAAAATACAAACAATGTTAATAAATTAAATATTACTGGAAATATAATGTTAAGATCGATATATGATAAACATTAAAAGTTAAAACTAAAATGGACATATTCAAGAAATGGTTGGAGTGGTCTAAATTGAAGATAAATTGAGAAGGGAAAAGAAAAAAGATTAAAGACAATTGGGACAAGTATGCTAAAGACCATTATGGGTTAGTAAAAAGAATATCATGTTGAGTTTTAATGGTAATTATTGGTAGCAATCAAGTAAGAATAAGACTTCAAAGAACAATAGACCAACTTATTTATAAGTTGATTTAACAATAGATTTAATCATTGATAGAGTGGAATGGAGGAAGCGAAATCATGTAGCCAACCCCATGTGGTTGGAAAAAGGCATTGTTGACAAAAGGTTTTCAAATGACACATTCATACATGCATTATGCATCAATACAAAGAATTTCCCAAAAAAACTCAAGCATACATTACGAGGTTGAATATTGAGCATAACAATTATCCTAATTTATAGTTTTATGAAGCCATGAACAATTAAGTATAAAAGAATGCACTTTATCCAAAGTTTGTGTGTCACAATCTAAAATCATAAGAGGTTATGTCAAACAGATGAAACTTTCACTATCATGGGTTTGAGGAAGCAACAATAAACATGGCCATAACCCTACAATATTTTCAGAGGAGGTTTTCGAACTTGTCACCTCCAAATCACAATGGAGCAGCCTTCATGGTTGCACCAGGGCATACCTTTCATAACATTAAGAGTATCATAAAACAAAAAGTAAAAACAAATAAACAAAAATATAGACAAACAAATAAGACAAAGATCTAACATGCATATACAGCAAGGACATTAAGAAATAATGTGCAGTAAAGTTGTTTTGCTTATATAAATCAAAGTGCAGGGGATTGACTTTTGGAAGTAAAGAATATGTGTTTTACACAAACCATTTAATCACTTTATTCATATGGCAAAACAAGCAACTAATCTTATCTGTGCAGTTACAAAAGAAACACCCCCTACCTTTGAGAGTTTCATAACCATTCCTATAGATGCCTTTTGGATGCTGCCAACTTTACTCAAAATGCCTTCAGATAGCAAAAAAGGCAAAACAATATCCATTGTTTGGCTTGCATGAGACGCTTCAGTGAGTGAGATATCACACAACCTTATTGTAAGCGAACTCACGGCACGGCATAAACTGTCACCAGATTTTCTAACAGTCTCTTTTATGTCATCCATGGCACGAAATGCTGCAGTCCATATTCCTTTTAAATGCTTAGATACCTACAAGAAGAATAAAAATGTGGAATTGAAAATTTAGTTTTGCAAAATGGCCAAGCCATTCCTGATTGAAAAATTGAAATTAATATCCAGCATGTCACATTAGATCTCTAAAATTTAATTTCTGGCATGAAAAAAGAAGTAACAGAAAGGGAAATATGGTAGGTAAATAGAACCAAGAGAAAGCAAGGCCAAGTGTCTACATTGACACAAAACCATTGTAATGAAACTTTACTGATGCGTACAACTCAAGACACTTCTATAGGATATTCACTAACACACAGCCTTATAGTTTATGCTTCATTATGTGGGTATTAGACAAGGGAATGTGCACCCAATAAGGCACAGAGAGGTTATCACCAATTCATCTATAGATATTTTAACCATCCAGTTACTAGGGGTAAGGTTTTCAGTTCTACTGTGGATTCTTGACTTACAGCTCATACTGTATAGCATAACACTTCATATTACATCATTAACACAATTTTGATTTCTTAAAAAAGGAAAAAAAAATGCTTAAGTGTTGCTAAAAATTTCATATTTGGATACTACTAACACAACTCCCATTTAGAAACAAGAACTTTTTATTGTTTAATTAAAACACATACACAAATTCTTGAGTAAAACTTAAAAAAACTGTTCCTGGAATCAACAAATGCGTTTTCTGTGTTTTCCATTTTTTGAATCAAAAAAGCATATCCAAATCACAAACTAAACATAGCCTCGGATTCAGATTTTTCATACTTATAGGAAGTTATTGTCCATTGGATCTTTTACCTGATTACTTTTTAGTACTCAAGTTTCACTATCTGATATCTTGATCTAATTCAAAATGTTACTTCCATTTCAAACATACTCTTGTTTTAAGGGTGGATGATAAAGTTAATACGAAACATATTCAATTTAAGACCAGAAATTTGATTTTATTAATTATTAAAAGCCATCTGATTAAATTAATTACTAAAACAGATGGGATCAAAGGAACTTCTACTCAATTTCTTTTTTATTTTGACCATAACACACTTTTATGACTTTCTTAGGATACATCTTAAGTATTAAAAAACACATTCTCAAGCAAATAAATACTAAAGGCAAACTGCTGTGACTTTACAGAAACAAGATACCACACAGCATAAGGTATCATTAAAATGGAAAATGAACAATGGGGACAGTGAGTAGCTAAGGAGCAAGTTAAGAATCATTGTGGTTCAAATTGAGGTGTAGCAACTAGAGATATCCTATTTCTTAAACAATGACGACTGAAGGCAAGTACACAAAACTCAAAGTGCCAATCTAATTATAAGTATTCTTTTAGAATAATCTATATAGTCATAAGAATTAGCCACTTACCAATTTAGCACATTAATAGATTAAATGTACAGGCAAACCACCACTTAAACTTGTCACATTTTCAATACAAATTCAATCAGATTGTCCAATATATAGGAGTTCTTACAGAACTACCATTTACTGGCAACTGAAATCACCATTTTCTAATTATGTAAATGGTGCTCAGTTCTTTTTTACCTCCTCCTTTGGTTCTTTTTTATTGGCATATCAATTTAACCTAGAAACTGACAATTTTTGCTTTTTGTTTCCTTCTTAAATATATACATGTGGGTGTGTGGGTGTGTGTGTGTTTTTTTTCAGTCAAACAAAAAACTGACAAACTGACAAAATTTTATCAATATATGAATAATACGGCAAGCATCTTGACGAGCATTAAATGCAAAACATTTTTAACTAGAATGCAACTCATTTATATGTTGATTTAACTATTAATTTAATCACGGATAAAGTGGAATGGAGAGTGAAACTGTGTAGCAAACTCATGTGGTTGGAAAAGGCATTATTGAGAAAAGCTTCAAAAAATATGAATTCAGATGTTGACATCTTTGCATTATGTATCAATACAAAAAAATATCATCCTAACTTATAGTCTTTATTTCATAACCTCAAAACAACTCATTGTTGCTTCCTCAAACCTACAGTAGTGGAAGCCAAGCAGATGAGGCTTCCGCTATTGTAGGTTTGAGGAAGCAACAATGAGTGTGGCCTTAAAATATATTAAAAATATATATTATAGTATTGAAAGCAAAACTAATGATCTTATATGATCAACAAACTATTTATGACTTCTATTGTCATAAACATATAGGAGACTTATAGGTTGTTCCAACTGCTTATTTTTCCTTTTCTTTTGTTGTTTACTATTACTTTTGTACTTTTTTTCTTAATTCTCCCTTTATTTATTTGAAGTCATCATTGAAGTATCTTAAAAATCCCATCATCGCTCTTCCCGTATTGAATTTTTAGAAGATATTTATTGCAGATGAAAATGAGCTTCAATTACATGAATTGTCATCAATGTCATTTTTGCATGAGCTAACTCATTCGGCAAATAACAAGACAGGCCTATCAAAACCCGAAGACTCTATAAAGATAGAGTTCCCAAAAACTCGATTTGCTCCCCCCACACTCCACAAGACAGGGAAAAAGATACAAGTCCAACGCTTCTTCCAACAACCCACACAACTAGGAACAAAACACAAAACAAAGTCATCCAAAGGGCAAAACAGACATATCTCCTAGATCATTGTGCCCAGACAGTTTTAGCAAAACTGCACTCATGAATAGGTGTTCAGTCAACTCTTCATTCTCCTTGCAAAGACAACACCAACAAGGAGATGAAGTCCAATCAGAATAGCATTTTTGAAGATTCAACCCAATCAGGATCTTGCCTTCGAGGGAAACCTATACATTCCAAATGAAGGAAGAGAGAGAAAAGGTGTCATGATTAGTGATAGAATATAAGGCATGAAAGAAGCAGTTTGAGCGAGACTGCGAGGTTCATCGTCACTGTCTCAACAGATTACAAGTTTCGATCTATGCATTGGGTCTCGACGACGTGATACTGAGACTCTGCAATCTTCTCCGGTAATTGTTCTGGTCGTCGATGGTACTCTTCGTGCGATCTACGACCTGCGAACTAGAGTAATGTTCATCGCCATCATCGCGCAACTTGCAACTTGCGACCTACAACCTGTGATTTGTGATTTTTCAACCAGCAATATTGTGACCTGGTCTAGGTCATCTTTTGTGAAGAACTTGCATGCGACCCTATGAGCTATAGTACTGTTCGTAGTCATCATCGCGCAATTTGCGACCTGCAACCTGCCATCTGCAATATTGCGACTAACGATATTGCGACCTGATCTTGGTCATCCTCTGCGAATCAAGTTTTGCTAGTCTAGTTCTAATGTTAGCTTGGAACCTTGGGTTCAACTGAGAATCCCGTTGTTTGTGAATTCTGGTAATTTGATTTTTGGCGATGCCATACTGCAAGAGTGAGGTTGTGAGTTTTAGAGAAGGCGAGTTCTCATTTCTGAACTAGATTGAGAGACTGTATGGAATAGAAAAGGATCAAGGTGTAGAGGTCTAAACGATGGAACACTCTTATCATTGATGAATACACAAGATCAAGGCAATTTCGAGTGGAAATGAATATTGACATAGGTAGGTGGTTCATAAAAATAGTGCAGGAGGCGTCTAAGAAGAAGAGAGATGACAGTTTCAAGAGGGTATGGAGAAGCAACAGAGTTGTACTGATAGTAGAAACCTTTACCAACTATAAGGGAAGTTATCTTAGGTTACTAAAGGTTGAAAATCGATATTAGAGAATGAATATTATTCCGGAGGAAGACAAAGATCGAAATTGGGAGAGATTAAGGCATGAGGTGGGGTTATGTTGCTCCACTGAAGGCATCAAAAGAAGGGTTGGTCTATTCAGAAGGGTTGGACGCAATGGTGAGTGGGTTGGTGATAAGGAGGCACAGTACGGAGAACAAGGATGGCCAACTGCATGGAATCACAGCATTAAGCCTAAGACAAAAATTGCAAAATCAATGATTCAGGGGAGACTGGTTGCATGGAATCGAAATTTCATACAAAAGACCAAATTTGCTCCACCTATAGACCAGAATCGTCTGTGGCTACTATTTAAGAGGTTCTCAGACGAGGTTGGTCGGGAGGATATCCCAAAAGAAATCATGCAGGTTGATCCCCATATGCGGAGATAGAGCTCTATTGAAGTATTCGTCAGAAAAGGAGTGGAATATGTTGCTAAAAGGAAAAATTAACTCAACTCTAAATTATGAAATAAAGTCTTGGGAAAAAGGAATGCAATGGCTTAATCAGGTGTTCTGTTGCTGAAAGGAGTGGATTGGAATTGAAGTGTGCCTATTGCAATATGGACGAAGGCAACCTTTGGGGAAATTGCTATGAAATGTAGGGGATCAATAGAGATGGATCCGTTATTAGTTGAAGGAGGCACTTACGATACTACGTTCCTAAAGGTCAAAGGGTGGAGTTGCAGTTTTTTATCGAAAACATGGAGATGCATATAGGAAATGAATTGTTTTTTGTTCGTTTATTTTGAGTCAAGTCAGAAGTAGATGAAACAAGCGAGCTAGAGCAAAATATGGTGGCAGAAAATTGGAACAACTACATGCACGAAGAGGAGACATGTAGACGGGTGGTTAGGGAAGCAATTCAAAATGGAAGAGAGGATTTTGGTGAAGATGACAGACATCACAGTGGACTAGAGACACGTAGGGTCCAAGAGTCGTATCAGAGGTATGTAATGCGGTCGACAGATTCAAATAACGGGGCGGCACATAATCAAGACTTGAAAGCCTTGAAAGAAGGAGATGAGAGGAACGCGACCCTGAATAGTCAACGAGCCTCATCCAGCGGGAGCCAGTTGAATAAATCCACTAAGGGAGAAAGTAGCAAGGGGATGGGAGAGGTTCAAGGACCTCCCATTAAAGTTTACAGGAGGATACTGAAGCAAAATGTG
Source organism: Tinospora cordifolia (assembly GCA_030144865.1). Classification (NCBI taxonomy): domain Eukaryota; kingdom Viridiplantae; phylum Streptophyta; class Magnoliopsida; order Ranunculales; family Menispermaceae; genus Tinospora; species Tinospora cordifolia. Next base: position 13,046 of record JAJIYU010000125.1, on the reverse strand, counting down.
GTCCTTCACCAAACCAGACACATTGACAGTGATAGGAGGGTGCGGGAATAGAATCTAGGCGAGATTAGGAGGAAGAAAACAGTGTTGAACGATAAGGAGGAGAGTGAGGATTGTGGTGGTTCTGAAGAAGAGAAGATGCTAAAATCTTGTTAAGCTGATTCTTCGAGCTATTGTAGTAATACCTCGAATGACCAGGCCATGTCAGAAGATGATGAGGAGGCAGAGGAATTGGACAACCAAGGGACCTTACTAAACCTCATCATGGCATAAGCAAGGTCGGGTGACTAAGGGAACATCTCTTACACCAGACACTTCTCCTTCGAGAGTGCCCAACTCTAGTGGTTCACCTAGGATAAGAAGCTTGGATACACCTTTAGGGGAACAAGTGAGCCACCACAGCGGAGCCAATGGAGTCTTTAGAAAGCTGATAGAGGATCTTAGCAAGGATGAGGTGGAGTCTTTTTTGGCACAATTTAACATCTAAGTGACTAAGTTAGAAGAGGTGAAATTAAAGAAGGGGGAGGGGACAGAAGAGTAAGGTATTTCGGTCCCTTTCTAGAATGTGTGGGCCATTTTGGTTTAATGAAGATTTTGTCTTGGAATATCTAGGGGTGTGGGTCTAAAGATAAGTGTAGAATGATAAAGCGGTTTATTGACACCAATAATCCAAACATTATTATCCTTCAGAAGGTTAAAAGAAGCACAATAAGCAGGGAGATGATAGGGGCGTTGTGGCAATCCAGATTCAAGGATGGGGTTTATTAGCCGACAATTGGGTTCACTGGAGGCTTATTATTGGCATGGGAGACGAGGAGTTTTTCATCCATTGAAGAAATCGTTGGCCATTTTACGGTCTTAGTCAAAGTGAGGCAACTTAACAAGGAGTGGTGGTTAACCGGTGTCTATGGTCCGAATAATAAACGAGATCGTGAAGGTCTATGGGATGAGATTGCCACCCTAATTGTGTTTTGTGGAGATAAGTGGTACGTGAGAGGCAATTTCAATGTCGTGCGTTTTGCTTCGGAAAAAAATTCTGGAAGATCCGCCATAAGCATAAAGGATTTTGATGGGGTGATTAGGGAATTAAGTTTAAACATGGTATGAAAATTAGATGAAGTTTGTCGAAATTAGCCGAATTAATTAGGTAATTTGGACAATCAAAACGAAGTTCGCCTGTAATTATAAAATTACAAAATTTCGTCGAAATCTTCGAAAAATCAGCGAAGTTCACTTAAAATTGAAGTTTTGAAGATTTTTGTAGAAAAAAATTGTATAAAAGCTGTGAAAAAGAACATTTTTAATGAAAGAATTTATGTGATGTACAAAGAGAATGAAGAACAAACTATAACTTGAAATAAGAGACGATAAAGAGAGGAGTAATAAGAGAAAAATAAGCTAAAAGTCTAAGAGAAGAGACGTTGAGAAAAGAAAGAGAAAGGAAAACCAAGGTTTATGTTTGCAAGACCATTAGGGTTTGACAATAAATTTTTTTTGTTTCTTTATTTTCTCTAATAGTTTCAAGCAAGGAACTAAAATTCGATTTCGCCCCAAACTTCGACATTTGAAAATCAGAATTAATTCAAAGAGTTCGAGAAATTCGACAGAATTTTTGTAAAAATTTACCAACTTAGAAAACTTCAAAAAAATTTTATATAAATGTTAAATTTGCACAATTTAAGACCACAAACAAACATGAAGCTGTCATTTCCCAATTCAAGACCACAAACGATAGCGGGTTAGGTGGTCAAGGTGGATGGAATCTACACATAGGGGGAAACATTGGGGAGGACCGAATGGAGGAACTGGGTCAGTTATTGAATGATCTCCAAGAATTCCAGTGGAATGAAGAGGGAGGGGAAGACAGGCCAGTATGGGATGGAGAAAAGGAGAATTACTACACAGTGAAATCCTTTACGGAGAGGATCCTTCAAGAGGAACTGGAGACAACAGCAAACCCTCCTATTCATATGTGGAACATAAAAGTACCTCTGAAAGTGAAATTATTCCTATGGCAATGGGGGCTAGGCAAACTGAAAACAAAAGAGAACCTTCAAAGACGCCTCCCTAATTATTATCTAAATCCTTCTATTTGCCTGGGGGAACGTGGACAGCTCAAAATATCTCTTCATGGAATGCAAGGTGAATATCACAATATGACAGAAATGGTCACATCTGAACCCAAACATCATCCCTCCCACTGATTCAGAGATTCACCAAGGGGCAGCAAGTGGAAATCTGTCTAGAATAAAACAATACTGGAGAGTTCTCATGGCAGCAATATGGTACACGGTGTGGGACGAGAGAAATGCTAGGATGTTCAAGGAAAAGAAGAAAGAACTTCACATGATATGGGAGAGATCCAACACACTGTTTGCCTCGTGGATATCTACCTCAAATCTCTCTCTGGGATTGTCTTTTGGGGAATGGTTGAGGAATGGGGGAAACATTCTACAATCATTGTAACCGATGTATTTTGCTTGTGTGTTGGATTTCTCATCCGACAATTTACTTAATATTTTATTAATATAATATAATCTTTAGTTTCTGATCAAAAAAAAAAAATATGTACAATTTCTATTAAAAATGTCGAAAACAAACATAATAATACATTGTACATATAAAAGTATATACATAATGGTTCTAAATATATATATATTAACATTAATAATGCTTAATGCACATCACGCATGTTAACTTAAAACTATTAGAAAAAAAAAGAAAAAAACTAAAAGAAATTTATTGTCAAACTCTAATATAAACCTTGATTTTCATTTATTGTTCTTCTTTTAGGCTTTTAGCTTATTTTTTACTTTTCTCTCTTCTCTCTATCATCTCTTTTTCAGGCTATAGCTCATGCTTCTTTCTCTTGAATAGCCACTCGCCAGTTACACATATCTCGCCTTAAATCTTCTTCGTTTATAAAGAATGATTTTTTGTACAATTTTTATAATTATACAAAAGAATCTTTGCGCACTACATAAATTCTTTTATAAAAAATGCTCTTTTTTACGACTTTTATACATTTTTTTTTTCACAAAAATCTTCAAAACTTCGATTTTAAGAAAACTTCGCCAATTTTTTGAAGATTTCGATGAAATTTTGTAATTTTACATTTATAAGTGAACTTCGTTTCGATTGTCCAAATTATCTAATTAATTCGGCTAATTTCGATGAAATTCGTCTAATTTTTATACCATGGTTTTAAGTTAACACATGCGACGTGCATAAAACATTGCTACTGTTAAAATACATGTTCAAAACCATTACATGTATACTTTTATAAGTAAAATATATTTATTATGTTTGTTTTGGTATTTTTAATAAAAATTGTCCATATTTTAGCACTTACATAGTATTTTTTTTTTGAATTTTTCTAACTTGGTAAATTTTTACAAAAATTCTTTCGAATTTCTTGAACTCTTCAAATTAATTCTAATTTTTAAAGGTCGAAGTTTGGGACGAAGTCGAATTTTCATTCCTTGGATCTAAATGATCCTCCTCTTCTAAATGGCTCCTTTACATGGTCAAATTTTAGCAGGATCCATCATGTTGTAGGCTGGATAGATTCTTGTTCAGTGACGAATGGGCCAATCTTTTTCAATTATGTAGGCAAGAAATAGGGGGAAGGTTTGTCTTTGATCATTAGCCAATAATATTAAGCACATCTACGCCAGTATGGGTCCTTTTCCAAAAAGATTTGATGGTTGATTAGTGCATGTCTCATCCTTTATAGAGCAGGTTCATTGGTGGTTAAACTCTTGTAGTCTGGAAGGATGGGAGGGTTTCAAATTTATATAGAATTGAGATTAGTTAAGGAGGAATGCTATGCTTGGGAGAGGTCCTTGCTGAGTAGTGAAGAGAAAAGAAGGAAGGAGTTAGAATGTTGTATTGAGGCTCTGGATCGGCTAGAGGGGGGTAGTCAATGGGATGAAGAGCGGAGGAGAGAGAGACGAGAGAAGAAAAGTGAGTTATGGAAGCTGATCAGGGAAATGAATAAGAGAGCATTGCTCAAGGCTAGTATTACTTGGTTGAAGGAAGGTAATGCTAATTCAAAATTTTTTCATAGGATCCTGAGTGGTAAGAAAGTGAAGAATTTCATCTCTAAATTAGAAAGGGATAATGGAGAAGTGGTGGAGGGAGAAGAAAGGATAGTGGAGCATATAGTGAAGCACTTCTTTGAGGTGTATGGGAAGAATAACAGTCAGGTTTGGGATCTTGAAGGCTTAGATTAGCACTCGATTGGTATAGAAGATAGCAAGCAGTTGGAAGATCAATTCTCAAAAGAAGAAGTTAGAGAGGCAATCTTCGATCACAATGGCTCCAAGGCCCTGGGACCAAATGGGTTTTCAATGATTTTCTTCCAAAAAAGCTAGGACATCTTGAAAGGAGACCTTATGAAGGTTAAGGAGGAATTTTTTCAAACAGGAGAAGTGAACAAATGCACTAATGAGACTTATGTATGTTTGATTCCAAAGAAGAATGTAATGAGGAGGGTGAAGGACTTTAGACCTATTAGTCTAATGACGAGCCTTACAAAATCATTGCAAAGGTTTTGGCTAATAGGATTAAAATGGTGATGGAGAATACAATTTCTAAAAATCAATTGGCTTTTGCGAAAGGGAGAAATATCATGGATGTAGTACTGGTAGCAAACGAAATTGTTGAAGAGTACAGGGTGAGGAAGATGAAAGGCGTGGTTGTCAAGCTTGATATGGAAAAGGCTCATGAGATGGTGGATTGGACTTTTCTTGATTTTATGTTAGACAAGAAGGGTTTTGGTGATAGGTGGAGGTGTTGGATCAACGGATGTTTGAGTTCGACTTCCTATTATTTTCTCAGTAATGGTAGGCTGAGGGGTAAAATTGAAACTCAAAGGGATCTAAGACAAAGAAACCCGATGTCTCCCTTTCTATTCAACCTAGTGGCAGATGTGTTAGGGCATATGTTCGATAAAGGGAGAGAGATGTACGGGATCCACGGTTTTGTGGCAGATGAGTTGACGTCACGCATTTACAATTTGTGGATGACACTCTCTTATTCTTGGATGGAACAAAGAAGAACATTGAGAAGGCTTTTCGGATAGTCCAACATTTTTGTTGGGCTACAACGATGCGCATTAACATGTCCAAGACCTGCATTGGTGGAATAGCTGCAAACGACAATTGGATTTCTCAGATTAATTCCAGAATCGACTGTGAGCAAGAAGGATGGCCTCTTAAGTATCTAGGGATGCCCCTTGGAGGGAAGCCTGACTCTCAAGCTTTTTGGGAACTAGTGGTTTCTAAAGTAGCAAGAAGGTTAGATGGGTGGAAGAGGGATTTTCTCTCGAAAGGGGGTAGACTTACGTTAATCAAAGTAGTGTTGAATGCCCTACCAACTTTTTTCCTTTCAAATTTCAAAATTCCAAAAGGAGAAGCTTGAAGATAGAAAGATTAATGAAGAATTTTTGGTGGAAAGGAGGGGTCGAAGGCAAGGGGAACCACTTAGTGGACTAGTCCAAGGTTCAGTTGAAGAAAGAATGTCGGGGATTAGAGATTAGTAACTTAATTGCAAGGAACAAGGCGCTAGCGGGGAACTGGTTGTGGAGATTTTCGAGGGAGCGAAATTAGTTATGGGCTCGTGTGATTAAAAGTAGACATGATTTAGACATTAACGGGCGAGATGCAGGTCTTCGAAGGAACGTCACTCATAGAAGCCCTTGGAAGTTTATTCATTCTCTATACCAATGTTTTCTTCAGGTATTCGCTTGCAGGTAGGGAGATGTGATGTTGTTCGTTTCTGGGAGGATGCGGGTGGAGAACTAACGCCTTTGCAGGGCTTTTCCCTTGGCTATATTGTAAATCAAGAGGTCATCATCGTCCGATTGTTTTCTTCAAGGTGCAGATTGATAGTGAAGGGATCATTCGATGGAACTTTCACTTGAGGTCTCATAGCAGTCATCGTTATGCTGAAGAAGCCGAAGCACTTCATGTTTTGCTTAGGGATTGTTTTTTGTAGGATTCGGATGATAGAATTGTGTTGTTTAGAGAGGATTTTAGGGAGTTCTCCACTAAATCATTTTTCTCTTCTTTTGTGGAAGCTCTCATTCATAGCTCCTTCCTTTTTTCAAGAAATTTGGAAGAGTCCTATTCCATCTAAAGTTAAGTTTTTTCACCTAGGAGGTGGCCTCAAGGAAAATCAATACAGGGTAAATGCTTCAAAAGCTGTTTGACGAAAATTCAAAGTTCACAAAATTTTCTTTGAATTTTAAAAATTTTAAATACGGCAAAAACTATGCAACAATCATGAAAACCAAGTAGATGATATCACATTACAATTGTGAAATCAACAATTAATCATCAATTTGATCACCAGATGAATCACTCAATGGCAATGACAAGGAAATTGAAGCAAGTTGAAATTGAATAAATTAAGAGCAAATGGTAAATCTAGTACATGAAAAGCAGAATTAAATTGCAATGCATTATCAATTAGGAACTATAATGAAATCAGTAACCTGGTCAAATTTGCGCCCCTGAATTATATCTGCAAGAGCAAAACATGAAGCCTCTCTTGAACGCCAAAGTCGAGACCCACATTGTGTCAACAAGTCATCAAAAATGAGTTCCAAATGTTCATCAATAGTTTTCTTTGAATCTGCAACAAGAGACTTCCATATGTGTCCCATGGCATCCTGTAATAGCAGAAACTAAACAGGTTAAGTATTTTGAAACACTTTAAAGGAACAGAAAAAATAATGGTCATAGATCTAACAGCACAAAACATAGATGGAATTCAAAGAAGCTATATTACTTTTGAAAGCTCATGTCCATAAACTGGCAATGATAGTAGGAAATGATTCATATTTTTGCATAAATTTTTAGATTCTAGTTTAAGATATATAATGTCCAAGGATAAAATGCCTAGTTAACACAGGAAATACTCTCATACCTGCACATTCTTGTCAGGATCATACTGGTAGCGGACAAGTCTAGGAATCAACAAACGCAAATGTGGTTGAAGGGCATCCCCAGCCTGCTTTGCTATCTTAGAAAACCCAAAAGCAGCGCCCCTTTTGGAATTTAGAGAAGCCTGGTGGTTAGCTAAATCCATAAATTTATAAATTAGATCTGGTTGTCCCATCTCGTTGGCAAGACTGCAAAGCTCCTTGTAAGTACTAAGTTTGCCTCCATTAATACTTTCACCAAGAGCTCCCTCTTGAAACACTTCAGAATCTTCCATCAGCTACAGAAAAAATTAAAATACAAAAAGCAAAGGAAAAGAAAAAAAAAATATCGATGAGATCCACAAAATACAAAGCCACAAATAATAAATCAAAGCATTGAAGAAAGAAACACCAAAACAGTGGGTCACCTTGATAGCTCGTTTCCTCTTCCCTGTGCCAGTCAAGGTGCCAACAAGTGCATTTACTAAGGCTTTCTTCGTTGATTCATCACCTAGCTCATATACAATGCTCATCCCTTGCGATGCCAATTCTTGTGTAAGTTCATTTTGTTCACCTAGTAGTTGAGAAAATGCTTCCTGAAGTAAAAGTAAAAAATCTCAGGGAAAGCCTCCACAAGAACAAAGGAAATGTTTTTCCTTCTAATGCATTTGGAGTTAAAACAGAGGCAAAAAAGTTCCCAACCCTGGATCACTTATATGATCACAGTTAGCACTATTGAATTAGCATTGATAACTTAAAGACTCAAAACTACATTAAGATTGGAAAGAAAAAACTGAAGATTCCAGATTTACAGCAACTTATAGAGAAAATACAACAGACGAAAAAGAGAAAGGACTCGTACAAATTAGACAGGTAGATATCTTTCTGTTAGCAAACTACTTAGATAACTGGAAACAGTATCCCCTGGCATTCTTTCTCTTTCAGATGAATTATTTTCCACAGAAATGTTGAAAGGATAAGGGCCTGTTTGGTATTAAATTTAAAAATGGTTTTTATTTTTTTTAAAAGTTGTTTCTCAGAGTTTACTTTCAGAAAACAATAAAAACAACAATTTATGGTATTTCTTGTTTTCTTCAGAACTTTTAACGTAAAAAAGGAAGTTCTTAAAAATCTTGGAAACACTACAACCAGACAAGTTCTTTGAGAATCTTGGAAAATAATTCAGATTTCCATCAAGCTCATATTAAGGTTTGCCTTCAACAAGGAAAAGCGGGAAACAAATGAGAAAGAATCAAAATTTCTAGGCAACGTACCACTAACTCAGCCAAGCACAAAGGATACAAGAATATTCACACAACAGTTAAATGAGAGACAGTACAAACAGATAATTCAAAAAGCCAAGATAATTCTATACAATGGACTAGACGAGGAACAAGCTAGAACAAATCAACAAAGGGGGCAAGCAGTGGGGTACTAAAGGCATTGATTAGAATGCCATTTCAAGGAGCAACAAAGCTGGCTAGAAAGGCCATTCCAGGAGGAGGAGATCAAAGTGATTTTCTTAATAGCGAAGGAGAAAAAGGCCCAAGTTCACAATGCTACATGAAAAATAGAGAGCCACATGAAAGGTTTCTTGAGGAAGGTTGAAAGAAAAGATAAACCCAATTTTTCAGTAAGTTGGAAAAAAGTTTCCAAGCAAATAAGTCAAAGAGGATTGAGATTGGCCAATCTTATACAAGGAAACATGACCCTGACAGCCAAATGGTTGTGGAGACATCCCTCTTCTGTCAGTTCTTCCTTATGGGCTAAAGTCATTACCAACATATTCGGAGAAAGAAACAATGGCATGCAAGCAAGGATTAATCCTAAAGCAACTGCTTGCTCCCCTTGGAAGTACATCCAATCTATCTATCCTTCCTTCATGTCTCATGTGTGGTGGAAAATAGAGAATAGAAGGAGAATTTGTTTTTGGAGGGATATTTGCTGTAGGTCATCTCTGTTTAGTGGCAATTTTCCTAAACTCTACAAATTAATGGATTGCAAAGATGCTACAGTGGACAACCTCATTAGGAAAGAAAATTGGGAAGGGGAAATAACCTCAGCAGGAAATTTAACTTCAGAAGAGGAGTAAATGAGCAGGAAATGCTGGAAATGGCAGAGTTATTAGCAATCTTGAAGCAGGTCAACGTTTCAGACGAGCAAGACAGGTGGATTTAGTTTGAGGAGGCAAATGGAAGTTATTCCTCCAAGTCCTTTTCTATCTTGACTCACGAGACAGGAAACCGGAATAATCCACATCATACCCTAAAATGGAAGTCAAAAATCCCTAACAAAGCAAATACCGTTGGTTGGCAAATTATTTTGAACTGATCAAAACAGCTGCAAAGGAAACTACTTAACCACTATATTTCCCCTTCTTGGTGTTGTTTATGAAGACATAAAGCTGAGGATATCAAACACATTTTTGGAACCTGTGAGCTGATCACATCAGTCTAGTCAAAATGAAAAAGTAAGCTACAACATTTTGAAGCTCCTGCAACACTAGATCTTTTCAATGCCCCCGCAGCCATACCAAGAGAACTCAAGGATTATTGGATTTATATCTTGTTTTTCAGTCTATGCAATTTGCGAAACAAGGAACAAGTGCATTTTCCAAAATGTGGGGTTCAGTGTAGATAAAGTCTGGCATAGATTCATCAGTGTTTTTGCTACTTGGGTGTCAGTTTGTGAAAGCAGTCTTGGGTACAGTCATGGGGAGTGGTTAAGAAATTGGGAAGAAAGGAATGGCCGCATTTTTTTGGACAAGTACAATTCGGAACGGCATATATAGGAGAGATCCAACACTCTTTTCGCTACATGGATCTCAACTTCTAAACTAGGAAAAGGTTAAAAATTTTGTGAATGGCTTTGTACTGGGGAGAAAATTTTGCAATCTTTGTAATGTTCCCGGATACCTCATCTAGTTGTAACCTTTATTATAATCAATAAAGTTTCTGTTTCAAAAAAAAAATAATAAACAGAAATTGGTGCAATATTTTGCAAAGTTTGTAGTTGTGTTTTTGTGTTGAATGCCTCGTCCAACTTCTGTACTGCTTTGGGTCATCAATAAATTATCAGTTTTCTTTCAAAAAATTTCAAATATGACAACTGATGAAGAATGTGAAGAAATACATTATATTATTCCTTTCTATATTCAGTGACAGAGAGTTTTTTTAGGGAAAAAAAAAACCAATACATGGAATTTGCACATTTGAGACGTTAATTTGGAAATATGGCCTTGTCTGGTGTTTCTCAGTCACATATCAATTCCATGTTGCAGTACTTTATAGGACTCTATGGGAGACTTTCACATCTTCTCACCGAGATGATAATTAAAAATGTTTTCTCAGTTTGCATATTTTAAATAAGCAAGACAAAAAGCAGAAGTGAAGAGAAGCATGTAATGGCTGGTAATAGTTCTGACTCTGAAGCCTATGCCAAGTCACGGGGATCACAATATTTCCTTATCTGATATTAAACAGTGAGTTCTACACATAATCTATTGTTATCCTTCATGAGAGAACCAAGCATAGAAAATAGGTTGTCAGTTCCAGAAAAATCATGAGTCATTGAGAACAACCAGCTTCTGACATTACCTCCAATAGTGCATCCAACATATCATTCTTCTGTTTTTAATGACCCATTTCAAGTGGTTTTACCACATGCTAGGCACGTCAGACACATTCCAGACTTTGGGGGGGACAATAGAAACATGATGTCCACATGATGCATACTCCTATATTTGTGATGTAAATATATGTTCCCTTTGGTTGCACAATTTATAAGGAGCACTCAATTGATCAGAATTTTGGGGTGAAACATTGATCAAGGAGCACTCAATTGTGCCACGTCTTATTACAAGTGCAGGAGGAAAGCAATTCAATCAAGCATCCATTGGATGAGTGCAGCTTCCCATCTAAGGTGCAGGAGAGGTGGAGGAATCATTAGGGTGATTGACGTTACCCATTGAAGGACCAGTAAAACTGAACCAAACTGATGCATTTGTTTTGGTTAAGTTCACATGTTTGGTTTAGGTTGTGTGTTGAAAAATTAAAAACAGTACCAACCCAAATAGAACTAATCAAGGTTAATTTATAGTTTACTAAGTTCTTGTAGTTCTTACGTAATTAGAAATATGGTCATTGTTTGTAAAATTATATGATTTTCATATATTAAATACCAACTTAAGATTTAAATTACATATTGTTATAGGTTAAAAGGTCTAAACTAACTGACCCTAACTAAACCAAATGGTTTTCATTCTGTATTGGTTTAATTCAGGTTGGACAAGTGCTCATTTCAATTCTTGTTTGAGCACTAAACTGATCCAAACCTCTATCATTATTACCTGGCCTTAGATATGGGTACATATCTAGAAGTCCAACTTGTTGGTTTTCCAATTCTAGTTATCAGTACTCTACTGCTTTATATATTTTTTGTTTCAGTTTATTATTTCATTTCTCTCATTTATTGTTTTATTTCTTCCCTTTAAAAAGTGAATTTCACCTATTAGTTGGTATTTTCTTTCATACTCTCTCCTCTTTCTATTGGAGAATGTATCTAGTAATATTTTTAAAACTAAAAAGTGTTACATACGTCTCACACCGATTCTGTATTATGAAGTTTTGGGCATGGGTACATCAGGCTAATGTAAAGAGTCCAGGTAACATAGATCAAATTAAACTGATGACACCTGACACCTTCCTAAAGGCAAGCAGATGCCGGCAAAACTCGAGGGTTATAGGAGGGCGGCAAAACTCTAACCAAAATTTGAGGAATTTTGGTTAGAGTTTGGAAACTTCATACCATTTGGCTTCATTGTGGGTTTAGGGCAAGTAACAAAGGTATGTTAATTCAGAGATAGATACCAGACTGGGAGCAAATTTAGATTGCACATAACTACACTGTGGACAACGTGTCCCCACATTTTGAACTCTATGAATCTGCTTATAGTAATATTAAAAGCTTATGTTTCAAGCCAAAAAAAAAAAGTTATAATAGAGGTTTTTCAAACAATTCGAGATAGACAAGAAATTTGTTAAATTCTCTCTTTTTTTTTAACATCAACAATAAAAAATGGTGCATAAAATTGCAATGACAAACCTGAATTTCAGGAAGCATTTCTTGAATTTTTGGGTGATACCCACAGTACATTGTCAGTGACAGCAACCAGACAGTTCCAGCGCATCTCTCTTCTTTCCTGCTACTAAAAAGGAGATTATCAAACAGCTTTCTAGTTATAGCATCCCTGACTGGGACATGGAGATCCTCATTGGTCTCACTTTCTCCCATTAAAACAAATCTTGATGTCGATGAGGATATTTCTCGCATAAGGAAGTTCGAAGCCAAGGAAAGAGAAGTATAATTAGATTTAAGAATCATATCAGCAGTCACAGGAACCCCACCCCACAGAAATGAAAGAGCCTCGCCAGCAGCAAATAATATATCTTCAACCTGCTCAAATTTGCAGATATTAGATGTTGTTTAAAACATAGCTGACCCTTAAGTAGTTATGTAATTGATATGATCATTAAATTAAAATAGTAATATCATTTTTTTTTCATAGTCTCTGATTTCTGCCCAAAATTTGTATCAAAAAAATCAACACTTTGTTTCCCTTTATCTCTGACTTTAACCATGTCATGAAAATTCAACGTTATCTTAATCCATGTTGTGAAGAAAGTCAATTCAACTTTAGTATACTTGGATTGGAGTTATGGCTACTTTGGACATCATGGAGAGATACGTTAATGGGAGAAACGACTTGGGAAGAAGAGGTTCGTTGAATGGAGAGACTACCGGTATGAAGAGGCCTTCACAGAAGTTGTGAGAGGAGATAGCAAAGACGATGGTTGGACCAAATTGGTGAAAAAAAAAAAGAGGAAAGCCCAATAGAGGATCATGACATGGTGACCACCAGGCCCCACAAAAGGGAAGACGTGACAAAAATGCATGATCCAAAGGATGAAGTGACGGTAAGCAGAAGACAGAAAAATGCAATGTGGACTCAAAAGTCACGGAAGCTGTCTGTCAGTGCTGTCGAGGCAGTAAGGCGGTTTAAGACGATAAGCCTCCATAAGGCGAGGCGGGGCCTAGGCGAGGACTAGGCGGGGCCTAGGCG
>JAJIYU010000124.1:0-68046 GCA_030144865.1 Tinospora cordifolia | reverse complement strand
TATATATATATATCTATACATACTTATATAATACGTGTAATATATTATGACTATACATTATGTAAAAACACACACATATTATACAACCATAATGAATATTTTTATATATTTATACTTATATAATATTCGTATCTTATATTTACACATACCCGTGTATAAATTTATGTATATGTTTCTATTATTTATTCTCGGATACCAAGGTTTTTCAATTAATTTAATTTATTTCATATTATGTATATATATGTGACACCTCAAGCCCTAGGACCGGAACCCAAGTCCTCTTGCACGTGTCACATCGGGCCCAGCGCATAGATAAGTGCTCCCTTTGGCTTAGATGTCGTGTGCGCAAGACTTTTCACATTTTGTGGGTCTGATCCGCAGGGAACTAGGGGTCGTCAACCTCTTTTCAACTCATTAAATCCATTCTTAATTTTATAAAATGAGAAATCATATCAATCTTGATAGAAAATCATACTATGTCTATCAGCAAATATCATAACTCAGAAAAATAATTTTAAATACTTCACTAGATTTTCTTCACAGTTAATATTTATAATGAAAACAAATTATTGCAGTGGAATCTATTAAAATCACCAACCCATATAGCAGGGTTCAAGTAAAACTGAACATATACATGTCATTAGCCTCTGAAAACAACATCTCAAAATACACTTCAAAATTTATGATCTAAAATAGGCTCACAAAGCCAAAATCCCAAACAACATTTTAAAATGTAAAATAGTTCCATAAGAAAATAAATGGTTGCATGCCCTGTTTAAAACATATATACAAGATCTGTGAAAATGAGACAAAAATAGAAATACAAGTCCAATAGTGGCCTCCAAGTGAGGTCACTTACCAACTCCTGATCGACTGGTCAACTAGTGTACTCCACCTTTACAAGTACTTATAAAAGAAAGTGGGGTGAGCTCAAAAGCCCAGTGGATCATCCTTACACATCAATAGCATTATATAAACCAAAATCTAAAACATACACACACTTTCATTACATTAATCATTCTAAACAGTCATTTTTTTTTGTCGTACTCTAAGACTGAAAGAGCTATACTCCCGGTGTCCCTCTGTGACACGAAATCGATCCTAGCCAGTACTGTCTCGAGCCACGATACCATTCTTGACCTGTTACAACTTCAAAGAATAGGCGCAGTGGCATACGTTCACTACTCACCCATCCGAGGAACCCTCAGCCTCTGCAGGAGGCTTTATTAAGAACACCAACGATGGGATCTGGAAGAGTCGTGTGGCATATATGGCCACATGCACAAGTCGTCAACAGATATCACCATCACCCTGGTACGTGAAATTATTAAATCTTAATTTAATTGTCTTTAGTTTCAATAGATTTCGTTCCATACCATATTATCATTCAAGGAATCTAAATCATGTAGCAAATAATATAAATAACCAAACATTACGCCTCATATTCAAGCAAATACTAAAAGCATATAACCAGACATTATGCTCAACCATCAATCAAAACATTCAAGAATTATATGCATCCTAGCATGCATCTAACATTTTAGGCTACACAACCATCATGTTTTAGACTTAAAATCTACATAACACTAGTGAGCAAGAGAATCTCGCCCACTTGATAATGCGGAATGACCTTTGCACCTACTCGTGAAGATCAACGCTCAAAGTTCGAAGTTTGAAAATATAAATTTCATCATTAAAATTCCTCCTTTTCTCAAAAGGCTTAAAAATCCATATTTCCATTTTTACCACCTTAAGGTGCGAAATTACACTGAACGCATTTCAAACAAAGAATTAAACATATTTAAAACTAATCACTTCTTCAAAGGATGAGTGGATTGAGTTTTATTACCTCTTCAAAGAATTGCAGCCTAAATCAAGATCTCTCAAAATAGAACAACTTTAATTCTGACTGTTACCTCAAACATTGAGCGGATCGAGTTTTATCCATCCCCAAAGGATTTTTGCCCCCAAATCGCCCAGATCCAATCAAATTCTGTTAGATTCGTCAAAAACTACAAATGAACAGTCAAAACTTCTAGAATTTAGTCTAGAATTATTAATTCATTTAAAAGGAAGATCTAAGCTCAATTCGGTCTGGATCATTCCGTGCATCAAAACCCCCAAATCGTCGATCAGTTTTGCGATTTTGATGTCGTTAGCCTATGGGAAATGATTTGTACTAATTTAAGGCTTCAGAATCTTACCTTAGTCGCTTAGAATTGCTCTAGATCATTTTGACTGTCTTCGGGCGAAAATCGAATATTCGGTGACCAAAATCGGATTCCCCCAAAATGTGATCTACAATTTCTTTTTTTTTTCTTTTGTTTGCAATTTTTAAAGGTAGTGAACAACACCTGCATGTACTGTTCAAATCCTCATTTTTTTATTTTTACTTTTATTTTTAATATTTTAGCCCCAGTTCTCCCTTTTTTTTCTCAAGTCGACGTGATTTATTTTATTTCTTTAATAAATTTTTAAATAAACATTGTTGTCAGACATTTTTATATTTATTTAGTATTTTTAATGTGTGCGTGTTGAAACATTCAAGGTTATTTTTATTTTTATTTTTTAGATTATTATTATTGTTATTATTATTATTTTTTTCTACATCAATCATAATAAACATCAAAATATTTATTTTCTCATATCTATATAGTTATAAAACATGGTTTTATCATTTTATTTTTCTTAATTAATTTATTTCGCAATTCCATTGTCAACGTATTCACATTAAAAATTTACGGGTTATTATAATCTACCCTCCTTAAAAGAAATTTCGTCCTCGAAACTTAAATAGAAAGTACTTGTATAATGTGCCCAATCTATCAGTCCTAGTAAAGAGATCTGGGTACTTTCTCTGCATCTTGCTCTCACACTCCCAATTTGCCTCCTCCAGGTTATGATACCTCCACACGACCTTGACCAGGGGTATGTCCTTGGACCTGAGACTCTGCACCTTACAATCAAGAATTCTTATGGCTGGCTCCTCGTAAGTAGCATCATCCCAAAGTACTACATCCTCCCAATGTATAACATGAGAAGGGTCTGGCTTGTACTTTCGGAGCATCGATACATGGAACATGTTATGTATTGAGGAAATCTGTTTGGCAAATCCAACTCATAAGCGCATGCACCGACCCTTCTAATGATCTTAAATGGACCGATGTACCACGGTGCTAGCTTCCCCTTCACTCCAAACCATCGAATCCCTTTTTGTGGACTAACTGTCACGAATACTCGATTATCTAGCTGGAACTCTAGGGGTTTCCTCCTCTTTCAACATAGCTTTTTTATTTGCTCTGTGTTGTAGCTAGCCTCTTCTGAATTTGCTTAACTTGCAAGTTCATTTCTCCAATCAACTTGCGTCCAACAAGTACCTAGTCTTCAAAACCTGCCCAACAACATGGTGATCTATAGGGTCTACCGTAGAGCGCCTCATATGGAGCCATCCTGATGCTTGCTTGATAACTGTTATTATAAGCAAACTCAGCTAGATGTAGATGCTTGCTCCAACTACCTTTGAAATCCATGGCATATGCTCTTAGCATATCCTCTAGTATCTATATGACCCTCTCTGATTGCCCATCTGTCTGCGGATGAAAGGTTGTGCTCATGGTGAGTCTACTCCCCAATTCCTTCTGTAAGCTCTGCTAGAACTGAGATGTAAATTTGGAATCTTTGTCTAACACTGTCGTCCTGGGAACACCATGCAGTCGCACAATCTCTCTAACATACAACTTACCTAGTCTACTCATTGTGTTACTGGATCGAATAGGTAGGAACTGTGCTATCTTCATTAATCGATCCACAATGACCCATACGGTGTCTTCCCCTCTTAGACTTCTCGGCAGGTCACTGACAAAGTCCATCGCAATGCTGTCCCACTTCCATAATGGTATCAGAAGTGGCTGTAACAATCCTAATGGTTTCCTGTGCTCGGCCTTCACTAGTTGACAAGTCAGACACCAGGAGATATATCGGGCAATGTCTCACTTTATCCGTCTTCACCAGAAGGTTTTCTTCAAATTCTGATACATCTTATCCCCACCTAGATGCATAGTGTATCTAGTTTGGTGTGCCTCATCCAGTAGGGTTCCTTTCGCCTACCCAAAGCTAGAAACGCAGAGTCTATCCCCTAATCTCAATGCACCATCTAAATCAAGCCGAACATTTGTATGCTTGCCTTTTCTGACACCCTCAATTAGATTTGAAATCCATCAATCTATATTCTATTCCTCCCTGATCTGGCATAGAATGTTTGGCTGGCAAGTTACGACAAACAAATATGCATGTCTCTCATATATGTCTATACTCAGATTGTACTGACTAATCAACTGATACATCTGTGCAATCTCCTCATCCTTACGACTAGATTTTTGGCTAAGCGCATTAGCAACCACATTCACTTTGCCTGGATGATAGTGGAACTGAAAGTCATAATCATTTAGGAACTCTAGCCATCTCCTCTAGCGAAGATTCAATTCCCTCTAAGTATAAATGTACTTGAGGTTCTTATGGTCTGAGTATAAATCAAAGTTCTCACCATAAAGATAATTCCTCCAAATTTTAAGTGTAAACACGATCGTTGCAAGCCCTAGATCATGTGTCGGGTAATTCTGTTCATGTGGCTTCAACTGCTATGAAGCATAAGCCATTGGCTGTCCCTCCTGCATTGGTACCGCACCCAATCCGCTGAGAGATGCGTCTGTGCACAGGGTTTACTTCACACCATGTGTAGGTGTGATCAGAACTAGTGTTGTAGTCAGTAGTTTCTACAATTTGTGAAAGGAGTTCTCACACTGATCATTCCAAATGAACTTTTCTCCTTTCCTAGTCAACTTTGTCATTGGACCCGCTATCTTAGCAAAATCTTTAATAAACCTACTGTAGTATCCAGCTAACCTAAGAAAACTCCTGATCTCTGTAACTGTGGTGGGTTGCTTCCAGTCGGATATACTTTCTCTGGGTCCACTGCTATCCCCTCAACTGAGAGTAAATGGCCAAGAAACTTGGCCTTCTTCATCCAGAACTCGCACTTGGTAAACTTCGCATATAACTGGTTTTTTCTAAAGATCTCCAAAACTATGTGCAAGTGCTGCTCGTGCTCAACATCTGTACGGGAATATATCAGAATGTCATCCACAAAAACTATGACAAACTGATCTAAGAACTAGCTGAAGACTCTGTTCATGAGATCCATGAAGGCTAGAGCATTGGTCAACCCAAAAGCCATCACTATAAACTCAAAGTGACCATACCACATCCTGAAGGCTATTTTCTGTATATCAGACTCCTGGATCCTCAACTGGTGGTACCCCGACCTCATATAGATCTTAGAAAAGAATTGTGCTCCTCTCAACTGATTAAAGAGGTCATCGATCCTCGGCAATGGATACTTGTTCTTGATTGTAACATGATTCAACTTTCAGTAGTTGATACACAACCTCATGGATCTATCTTTCTTTTTAACAAATAAGATTGGAGCTCCCTAGGGTGATTCACTCTGTCTAATAAAACCTTTCGCCAAAAGCTTATCTAACTGTGTTTTCAGCTCTATCAGCTCCACTGGTGCCATTCTGTACAGTGGAATAGCTATGGGATTGGTATCGGGATGGAACTCAATCTTAAACTCGATCTGGCTATGTGGTGGAAGTCCAGGCAAATAATCAGGGGACACATCAACATAATCACATACCACAGGTATCCCCTGAACCTCCTTAGTCCCCTCTACATCCTCCTCCACTAATAATTACCTAAAATCCTCTTTCTGGTTGATGGTATACAAGAGAGCTAAAGTAGGACTCCTTGGCAACCTCTGTACATTCCCATCAATCTTGAGCAACTCACCATATAACAAATTGATGGTAACTCTCCATCTCTGACAATCAATCTGTGCTTGATATTGAGTCAACCAATCCATTCCCAGTATCACATCATAGCCGCCAAAATGCAGCATGCAGAGATCCGTTGAAATCAGCCAATCTCCAAATGTGAGTTCGCATCTACATAACTTTCTCGAACTCATAGTATCACCAATTGGCGTAACAACCTCTAAGGACTTAGCCAAAGGACTCGTCACCAACTGTAACTTATTCACAATATCCTTAGAGATAAAATATCTCATAGCATTAGAATCAAATAACACCTGCACAGCAACGCCAAATACCAAAACGTACCTTCCACCGCTGGGGTTGGGTATGTCTGGCTGTCGGCTGCCTGCAAGTGAGCCTGAGTCCGCTGCTGTGGTTGTGGTCTCTACTATGTGAGAGTTGTCTAGGCTCAGGTCTATGGACGTGGCTTAGGTGCAGGAGTCACTGCTCTAGTAGGGCAATATCGAGCAACATGTCCCTCCTGATGGCATAAAAAACATAGCCCCTTCTTCCTCGCTTCCTCTTTCTATGTATCTACAGGCTGGTCGAGACGAGGTGGTTGTTTCTGCCATCTACCCTGAGTCTGTGTCGACTTTTGTGCCCCCTGAGCACTCGGTCTCACCTGTGAAGGTCCTGTAGACTGGTTTGGCCAGATCTTCTTCCTTCCCCTTAGTGTGTGCTCCAACTCTAGATCCCTCTCTACCATATGCGCTCTCTCCACTACATCTAATAAGGTCGTCAGCTTAAACGATGCAACAATCTTTCGAATCTCAATCCTCAATCCCTTAACAAAACGATCCACCCTAGATTGCTCATCGGCGAACAAAGTAGGAGCAAATCTACATAGCTCTATGAACCTCTGCTCATACTCCGTAACAGTCATACCTCTCCGTGCCAGTTTGACCAACTCTGACTGCAGCTACTTCTGTCTCATCGTGGAAAAGAACTTATTACAAAATCGACTCTTAAAGTCTTCCCATGACATGGCTGATTGATCAATGGTGGGATCGGCTACAATCATCTCCTACCAATGGTAGGTTGGTCCTACCAACTGATGCACAGCAAGTGCCACTCTCCTAGGCCCAACTGCCCCCATAGTGTCCAGGTGCTTATTCATCTCAGAAAACCACCTGTCTGCTAGCATGTAATCACCAGTCCCCTCAAATGTACAGGGATGTAACTTCTGCAACTCTACCAGAAGATCTTTTTGTTCCCTGTCAAAACTAGCTAACCGACTCTGTGGCACTGCCTCCATGGACGCAGATCCCTGATGTGCCTAAGGCTGAGCTTGTGCTAGTTGCTCTGTCGGTAACTGTGGTTGCACCTGCAGATGTATTGGTGTTGGCAACAGTGTAGATGTTGATGGCTGCAGAGTCCTAATAGCCTGCTCCACTACCCTCTACATCATCTCCGTAATAGCCTCTGGTGTAAAAGCAATCACAACTGGTGCTGCTGCCACAGATGTACCCTCATTACTAGGCCTCGGCTTTATATTAGCCTCACCTCAGCCTCGGCCTCTACCTCCTCTGGGTCTACCTCTACCACGTCCTCTCGGCATCGTCTTTAAATCAAAAATCATTTTTCATATCCAATATCTTAATCATAAGGAAGCAAAAATTTTAATAATTGAACATAATGTAAACTTTATTTCCACTTCCATCTCAGTTTCAAATCTTTGGACACTGTGAATTTAGACAATACTAAGTAATTTAATTCCACCTATAACCCTCTCGTCGTTATGCTACTATGACTCTAAATTAATATCTCTAAGTTTTTTATTTGTCTCAATGGCCTAAAGGTTTATGCTTCTAGGTCAACAACATTTTGTTTGTTTCTAGGTATAGGAATTCGAGTAAAAATACTCAAAATAATCATACTACATATATCACATGCAAGCACACAGCAAACAATCAAACAATGCACGCTGTCATAATGGAATCCCAAGTTTCCATCTGTGCTTAAGCCCAAACTTTCACTTAGAAGTTTCATTACGGCTAATATAATTTTTCCAAATCCTGGTCACTAAGGATGACGCAAGACCCACCATACACGACCGTCCCATACTAGTATAATACAGTGCATGAAAGTTCTTCCAAAGAGTTCGTTCATTGCCCGTTACAATTTTCCAACTGTCTCGCTCCCTAAAGTTGACGCAAGACCCATCATACGTGACCGTCCCATACCATTAAAATACAGTGCGTACAAGTACTGCCCAAGAATCGATCACTAACCATACATGGTTTGTCATTCTTCAAATCTAGGATTCCTCCATACCTCTAAATCTCTATGCATCCCATACTACATAGAAATCAAAAATACAGTATCCTCCTGAATTGAGTCCTAACCAATCAAGCGTGTGTTTCCACATTATAAGTTTCTAACTTATATCCTAAAAGTTTTTAATTAATGATCCACTGTGCCTTCTAGCACACTCGGTCTTTGCCTAGACCTAATGTTTCAATACTGAGTACATTTCTTTTTCCTATGTGATACCATTGGTCCCAAGTTTTGGACAATTCCAATATAGCGCATCATTAGTAGGGAGCAAAACTCCCACCTACCGGGCTACTACCCATACTTTTGTCCACCTGCGACTGCTAACTCAACATTGGTATCACCCAAGAATTTTTAGACTTCTAGCCACCTAGTCATCTAGTTACTAGTAGGTGATCTCTTACTCATTTCACTTTTCAAAACTTCAAATCCAATACAAATTCACTTCCAGTGAAAACAAAATTCAGTGACCATTTCTAGTTCAAAACCAAGTCTGAAATATTCCATTGGACTGTAGTACCCTTTTGCAGCAAGCTACTAACTGAGCTCTGACACCACTTTGTGACACCCCGAGCCCCCAGTCTAGAACCCAAGTCCTCCTACACGCCTCACATCGGGCCCAGCGCATAGATAAGTGCTCCCTTCGACTTAGATGCCATGCATATGGGACTTTTCACATTTTTATGGGTCTGATCCACTAGGAGCCAAGGGTCATCAACCTTTTTTCAAAAAAGATGTCAATCTTGATAGAAAATTATACCATGTCTATCAGCAAATATAATAACTCAGAAAAATAATTTCAAATACTTCACCGAATTTTTTTTTCACAGTCAATATTTATAATGAAAACAAATTACTGCAGTGGAATCCATTAAAATCACCAACCCATATAGCAGGTTTCAAGTAAAATTGAACATATACATGTCATTAGCCTTTGAAGGCAACTTTTCAAAATACACTTCAAAATTTATGATCTAAAATAGGCTCACAAAGCCAAAGTCCCAAACAATATTTTAAAATGTAAAACAGTTCCATATGAAAATAAATGGTCGTATGCCCTATTCAAAACATATATACAAGATTTGTGAAATGATACAAAAGTAGAAATACAAGTCCAATAGTCGCCTCCCAGTGAGGTCACTTACCAACTCCTGATCGACCGATCAACTAGTGTACTCCACCTCTGCGAATACTGTAAAAGAAAGTGGGGTGAGCTCGAAAGCCCAGTGGATCATCCTTACACATCACCAGCATTATATAAACCAAAATCCAAGACATGCACACACTTTCATTACATTAATTGTTCCAAATAGTCATTTGTTTTGTCGTACTCTAAGACTGAAAGAGCTATACTCCTGGTGTCCCTCTGCGACATGAAATTGATCCTAGTCGGTACCGTCTTGAGCCACGATATCGTTCTCGACCTATCACAACTTCTAAGAACAGGTGCAATGTCATACGTTCACTGCTCACCCATCTAAAGAACCCTCAGCCTTCGCAGGAGGCTTCATTAAGAACACCAACAATGGGATCTAGAAGAGTCATGGAGCAAATATGGCCACGTCCACGAGTCATCAACAGATATCACCATCGCCCCGATACGTGGAATTATTAAATTTTAATTTAATCTTCTTTAGTTTCAATAGATTTCGTTCCATACCATATCAACATTCAAGGTATCTAAATCATGTAGCAAATGATATAAATAACCAAACATTATGCCTCATATTCAAGCAAATACTGAAAGCATATAACCAGACATTATGCTCAATCATCAATCAAAACATTCAAGAATTATACACATCCTAGCATGCATATAACATCTTAGGCTACACAACCATCATGCTTTGGACTTAAAATCTACATAACACTAGTGAGCAAGAGAATCCTGTCCACCTGCTAATGCAGAATGACCCTTGCACCTACAGCTACCAGATGAGTGTGATTGTGGAATGTTCATATTTTATTTTGCTGAATGTTTTGCCACCGGAAAAGAAATTTCACCTGTTTTTGATGCGATAAGCTATAGGAAAAGGGTTGCTATTAATCTGTACTTGCATGGTAGAATGAAGTAGAATGAAGGCACTAAGAGTGACGATGAAAGATCATGTCGATTCAATGTTGACTGTGGGATCCAATCATAGTGGGTCTTAAAGAAGTGAAGAATGGAAGAAGCTAGGCTGTCATATCTTACATCACAGTTTTTCAAGGATAATATGTAATACCATTTTTTATATTTCAAATATGTATCATTTGAACACGATTATGGTTAATTTATAACAATCTCAACTACTCTTCATTTGAATTTTGCCATTTTATTTTGTCTTCTGGGGCAGATTGTATTATTTTTGAATTATCTATGAGTAATGTTATTCATGTGTGAACTTTGTTATACTGATTTTATTTGAAAATGATACAAGTGATCAATTCTGAAGCACTAATCTTAGTTTTATACACACATTATTCTTAAGTTAAACGTATTTTATTCGTTTTATATACACGCATTATCCACATGGTATACCTATGTTATACCATTATTTACACATTATTCATGCAATTAACGATTAAATATTATACACGCATTATTCATATAGTATACTTCGATTATATCACTAATCACTCATTATTCGTAAGGTATATTAACCAAATGAAAAATATTTATACCCACATTATTTAGTCGTGATACCTACATTATTCCACTATTCAAGAATTATTCTCGGTTTTTTTGTTACATATACATTATTCTATTATTATTTGCGCGTTATTCATTTGCATCGGTTGGATTATTCATGTTTTATTCATATTTTATACTTACGTTATACATATATTTACGCATCGTTCAGGCAATTGAAAGATGTTCTTTTTATACACGTATTATTCACGTGGTATACCTAGGTTATACTATTAATTATTCACGCATTTTTTGTAAGGTATATTGACCAGCAGAATAATTTTCATACGTGCATTATTCGATCGTTATCGCTATATGTTTATAGGGAAATTATTCAATTTTTATCCCTACATTATACCACATTTTATGGGTTATATATACAATTATCCATGCATTATTCAATTGTTATCGCTAGATTTTTATACACACATTATTCGATCTTTATCCCTATACCACATTTTACATGTTATATATATCATCATACACGCATTATTCGATTGTTATATGTTTATATGCACATTATTCCATTTTTATCCCTACATTATACCACATTTCGTGGGTTATATATACAATTATTCATGCATTATTCGATCGTTATCGCCAGATTTTTATACGAGCATTAATCGATCTTTATCCCTATATTATACAACATTTCACTGGTTATTTATATCATTATTCACGCATTATTCAATCGTTATAGCTTGATTTTTATACACACATTATTCGATATTTATCCCTGCATTGTACTACATTTTACTGGTTATATGTATCCCACCATTCACGAATTAATTTTTTGATTGTTATCGCTAGATTTTTATATGCATATGATTCAATATTTATTCCTACATTATACCACATTTCACGTGCTATATATATCGTATAATTATTTACACAATATTCGATCTATATCCCTACATTTTCATACGTGCATTATTCTAGCGTTATACCTACATTATACCACTATTCACGGGTTATACCATATTCACGCATTATTCTATCGTTATCCTTGCATCTTTATGTGCACATTATTCAACCGTTATGCCTACATTATACCATAGACAACATTCACAAATGAATGTTGTAATAACTTACATTCTTTTAACAACAGTCGACTAAAGAACGTTGTAAAAGGTGTCATTCGACAACGAGCAACTACAATTGTTGTAATAACATAGAATAACGTTCGTCTGCTCGTTGTAGTGGCATTTTCAACAACGTTCCCATGGTGAACGTTGTTGTACACATTTTACATAAGCAATTTTACAATAGACATTTTATGAACGTTATTGTATGTTTTCTATTAGAATGGTCGTTGATGCACGTTGTCGAATTAACATTGTTCTATCATCAATTTCTTGTAGTAAATGTCATCTACAAATACTACAATAAATTGATCAAGGTATTGCCTTAACATTTGGTTCATCTGATCCATAAATGCAGCGTGTGTTAGTTAAACCAAATGGCATCATTGTGAACTCAAAATGCCTGTATCAAGTCCTAAATGTTGTCTTGTATATATCTAACTCTTAGATTCTTAATTGATGATATCCTGACCTAAGATCAATCTTAGAGAAACGAGTGGTTCATATCAATTGATCAAACGAGTCATCTATCCTTGGCAAAGGATACTTATTCTTTAATGTTGCATGATTTATCTTTTGATAATCGACGCACAACCTCATGGATCCATCTTTGTTTTTTATGAATAATACTGGAACTCCCCATGGTGATTCACTGGGTCGAATGAATCCCTTTTCACGGAGTTCATCCAACTATGTCTTGAGTTCAATCAACTCCATTGGCACCAATCTATAGGGAGGAACGGCTGTAGGATTTGTGTCTAGATGTAGTTCAATCTTGAACTCTATTTCTTTGTGTGGTGGTAATCCAGGTAAATCATTCTGGAACACATATGCATATTTTGGTACTACGGGTATTTCTAAAATCTTCTTAGGTTCTCCAAATCCAGTATCTTCCTCTAACAATTGTTTAAAATTCTCACTCTCTTTTAGACATTGTAACATGGCTGTCATAGGATTCCAAGGTAGTCTCTGCATATCCCCATTGACTTTTACTAACTCTCCAGATGGTAGAATTGATGTAACTCTCTATCTTTGGCAATCGATTTGAGTTTGATGTTGAGTCAATCATCCGTACCCAATATCACATCATACCTTTGGAAAGGTAATACCCTAAGGTCACCATTTATCAGTTTGTCTCCAAATCTCAATTCACATGTACAAACTTTTCGGATAACTACAGTATCTCCTATTGGAGTAAACACATACAATGGTTCTGGTGGTGTGATAGTCACTAATTGTAACCTTTTAGCTAATTCTTCTGACACAAATGACTTAGTAGCACCCGAATCAAACAATATCTTTACAGCAACATTAAACAGTAGAAATGTAGCTTTGACAGTTGGAGTTGGGTTTGCCTGTCCATCCTCTATAGCAAATACTCAGGCTTGATTCTGTCTGCCTTGTTGTTGTTGTCGCTGTTGTTGTTAGGGTTGAGGTTGGTGTTGTTATGGTTGTGCTATCCACGTCCACTTTGTTTCCATCCTGACCATTGTTCTATCCCTAGTTTTGCCTCTGTGGCCCTCGTTTCTGACAGTCGTTCACAAAGTGTCCTTTCTGACCACAATTGTAGCAAGTTCCTTCTCTCCAAGCTAACTGTTTGTCTACTCGATTATTATTTTATTGCCTCTCCGGCTAATTCTTGTTTTGTTTCTTCTGGTTCCCTTGGAACTCTCTGTTGTTGTTCAGCCTCTTGTTCTTGTTCCTCAACTTTTACTCAAAGTTGAATTCTTGCTTCAATATCAATGCCTTTTCCACAATGTCTCTGTACGTCTTTGGGTCCATTGGCCTTATCACTTTTCGGATATCAATCTTGAGACCCTCTATAAATCGTTAGCCTTCATCTTTTCTTCCCTGATGAGCTCAGGTGAAAATTTGGCCAATTTAGTAAATTTGATTTTGTATTTGGTTGCCATGAAATCCCTCTAGTTTAACCTGACGAAATTAGACTACATCTTCATTAGTGTAGCCTCTAGAATGAATTTCTCATCAAATATCTCATTGAATTCTTTCCAATTCATCTGTCGAACATTGGTGTGTGGATCTACCTTTAGCATCCTCCACTAACTTCTAGCTAGTCCCTTAAAATGATAGGTGGCTAGCACAACTCTATGGGGTCTTGTTGCCCTTAAAACATCCAAATTCTCCTCGAGTTCCTTGTACCAGTGATTGACTATTGTGCTATCAGATGTGACATCAAACTGAGATGAGTGAAATATTTGTAATTCCAACAACATTGCCCTTTGTTCCTTATCCTCAGTGTCATCTTGTGTTCTCTGACCGACTAGAACCTCAGGCATGGGTGTTAGCTGCTGCCTCATAATCTACTCCTGATGTTGTACTTCTATCTGCAACTGTGGCACAGTCTGTGACTGCACCTGTGGCAGTGCCCTCACAACTTGCTCGAACACTTGCCGAGAGATCTCGAACGCCATTTCTGGTGATAGTATCGTTCCAATTGGGGCTGCTGCTGCCACTAGTGCCCTTTGATTCCTTTGACCAAATACATCAGTGTTTTCAGCCCTTTCGCATTTCTGAGGGTTCTTGCCATTATCTATAAGTCAAAAGTCATTTTAGTATCTGATAAGGTATCATAGCAAAGAATCATATTTTCAATTCAATTCGAGTGTATGCAAAACCCATCTTTCCTTATCCTCGGGATACAAAATGTTTTTCAAGACTTGTGATAATAGTTATCTTTCCTAGGTCATTTGTCAATTTCTTCATATTTTCAATTATGTTATCATGACTCTAGATTCATATTTCTAGGTTCTCAATTTGTTCAGTAACTTATCAGTTCATGCTTTTAAGTTTTGTTTGAGGATTTTCAAAGTCTTCTAATATTTTCGGGTTTAGAGTTGTGGTTTCATGATCACAAAACAAGTGATATACATATTTATGAAGGTAGCATATATTTAATCATGCAATTTCATGCTAGCATAGCGAAATTCCAAGCTTCCACCCATGCCTCCGAGTTTTCATGTCCCATACCACTTTTTTCCATCGACACAAGCTTTTATTCAAAGATCTTATTATACCCAAATAATTTCGCAAATGTCTCGATAACTAAGGCTTCCTAAGCCCACTATACTTAACCGTCTCATACCAGCTAGGCATAGGGAAATAGGTTCTTCCAAAGTCACTAATCATTCACCACATATAACTAGTCAATATTTGAGTTTAAGATTCTTCTATACCTTTGAATTCCTACGCGTCCTATACCACGTAGAAACTAAAGATACAAGATCTCCCGTGCTCGTGTCTTGACCAAACAAGTATTTTATTTTCACACATTTTTAGTCTCTAACCTATGTCCTAAAAATCTTTGTTTATGATCCACTGTGCCACCCTTGCAGCACCTAAGTCTCTAACTATGATCCTTCTTTTTCAAACATAGGGTTTCATTTCTTGGCTGAAAGGTCATTCCATCAAACCAACAACCCATATCCTTTTTCTAATACCACCTTTGGTTCCATCTTTGTATTCTAGTGTGTTTCTTTACCTATAAATATGACCTCCTAGTTTTCTCATAGAAAATAATCGTGTTCTTCAACTTCGACTACTTGTATGAGGTGGTGGAACAACCTCCATTCAGGCAGCGAGATCAAAGTTCGCTTAGCAACCGACCTTCTAAAATAAGATAACCCATCTTCCTTTTAATGTTTAGCTTCACTCGAGACAAGGCTTACCCACTATCAGCTCAACTTGTAATCTTTGTATTGAAACAAAACATTTGAAAAACATATATCTCTTTTGAAAAATAGCTTTTCAAATGATTTTGAATTTCAAAATGGGAGGTGAGGCATTTTAAGTTAACTCAAAGTATAAGTCAGGATGAGTCAACTCTTTCTAACTCTGCCCAGTATGTCTACTGATTGAGCTCTACTTCCACCTTTGTAGCACTCCGGCTCCCGAACCTTTAACATTTGTTATAGGCAACGTATTTGTCTCGCAGCTTGAGACGTAATTACATTTGTATGCAGTCACTCCTCTTTTTTATTCGAGAACCATGATATTAATATTTCTCGCATCAATCATCTCATCTCCTGGTTACACCAGGCCATATCCCAAGGTAGAAAAGTGCATAGATAAACTGACTTGGAAACAAACTAACAATAACTTGAGGATCATACAATAACTAAAAAAGGTTTTGATTTTATATTAAAATTGAAAACAAATTTGTGGGCTCCATGACCGAGTTTCAATAACTAATATTTGGCCCAGCAACCGACCTCCAACTGATTAATAGAGCTAAATATAGTAGGTCACATTCCCTAAATAAGAAAATAGAAAATAAAGTTTATTTCCTACAACGTCCTCAACTGAAAGGCATACTACTATTGATGATTGTTTTCACTTTACTTGTCAATACAAATATCTTCAATGATTATTTGAAAAAGAATGAGTGGGGTGAGCTCAAGAGCCCAGTGGATCATACACATTACATCTCAAGCATTATTAGAGTCAAAATACAAAACATGCAAAAACTTGTCAAGCATGATGTGATTCAATCGTTCAATTGTTTTGAGTTGACGTTAAGATCGAAAGAACGTTCCTTGGTATCCCCCATTAGGTCCAAAATATCGAAAGTAACGCCCATAGGTTAGTCACCTATTCATGATCCTATTCTAGAAGTAAATTCTCAACTCGACTATTAGTCTCATCCTATTACTGCCAAAGTAGCATTAATACCTGCCTTGGGTTGGGAACACCCACGATGATACTAGACCACTGCCACAATGTCAACATCACCACGCTGGAACATGATTATATCTCCTAATCATCTTTATTTAGTGACTACTAGCATACTTGTAGTATCATTATTCCAAATATGAATAAACAACATATTTTAATAAGCTTCACAGGGTACATATAACATATCATCTAAACATTATTTGATATTCATGAATCACACAACATGCTATCAACACTATAAAGGATAAGAAATCATCATAAGAACTGTCAAACATATCCCTAGCATGTTTCTAAACATTCAATAAGAGTAAACAACCAATCATGCTTCATATTTAGAACTAAAATAATACTAAAGAGTATGGTATTCATCCCCACCTTTCAAGTCTTAAATCCTTCTAATCTTATTATTTCGAGCCTTCTCAAGACTTCAACCTTCTTTCTTTACTCAAGGAGAGAGCAAGGACACTCTTTTCATGTTGAGCTAGAAGAGAATTAAGAAGAAAAGAAGAATGAGAAGACCCTCTTTCTCTTAAGAATGAAGAAGAGAAAAATGAGATAGGATGGTTTGAAGAGAAGAGAAAGGTGCTATTTATAGGCATCCTTAGCTTATCACCTTATTCTACTATTCATATTTTAATATACCCCACCACCCTATTCCAGTACTTATATTTTAATATATCCCATAACCTTATTCCACTACTCATATTTTAATATATTTTATTTTATTTTTTTATAGAATTACTTATGAAATAATTAGGATAGTAGTAATTTTTTTACTTTTCATGTGAGTTTACTATTCTAACCCTAAAAGGCAAAATTATCATTCTACCCTTGAGTATTTAATGTATTTTCACAATTTAATGAACTCATTTTTATATTCTTAATATTCGACAATTTTTTAGGATATTACAATTGTAATGTCACTTGGGTAGATTTAAGCTCACTAAGCCTAATGTTTGCACACTAAGCAAGGTAGCAAATTTACACGAGCCCCTAAATCAAGTGACACTTTCTCAATCTAATGATCTCCTATCATACAAGATATGGTAGGGCAACTTGGATCTTTATATTCAGGGGGAGCATTTTGTTGCAAGATTAAACTAACTTGCTCGATGAGAAAAGCTTTCTTTTGAACATGCAATTTTTGTTTAACAGTAAAAAGATCTTTAAGAAATTTGGCATATGAAGGCATTTGTTTAATTGCATCAAGCAAAGGAATATTAATTTTAACTTGTTTAAACACATCAAGAATTTTATTATTTTCAACAATTTTCTTATATTTTACCAACCTTTGAAGAAATGGAGGTGCTAATGGATAGGGTACTAAATTGGGCCTTGAGGTTGGTTCTTCTTCACCTTTAGCATTCTCAATTTCTAATGGTTCCTTAGGGTTAGTCTTATGGTTTTATCTATATTCTTCCCATTCCTAAGGGTTGTAATGGATTTCACTTGCTCATGATTGGTATTGGAAGTATTTAGATCATGATTACTTTGAGCTACCTACCTCAAATTGGCCTTTTGGATTAGGCATGGGTTGAGAAGGGAAGGTTCCTTTGTCCCTAGCTTGAAGGCTTGTTATAAGTTGGCTTACTTGGACTTATATTGTTTTGATAGCTTGTTTCGTGGCTTGATTCTCCAAAGCTTGGGCTTGAATAAATTGACTCAAGGTTTCTTCCAAGTACGTAATTGGTTGGTGAGATTGACTGTGTGATGATCCTATGGGTTGTTCATATCCTTGCCCTGGCTTGTCTTTGCCTTCAAAAGGCCTTCTATGTGTATTTAGAACATTAGCATGCTCATGGATTACACTTTGTAAAGTGGGAATACTTGGAGACTCTTTAGTCTCATGAGAGTTATTCTCACATATAACACACAGCTTTTCAACCTTTTCATCTTTTTTCTTTAAGGTTTCAATTTCTCTAGTAAGACTAACAATTTTGGCATTAAATTCAAAGTTATCATCATAAATGTGGTAAATGCCTCCTTTCAAAAAATTAACTTTCTCACTAAGTTTGTCTATCTTACTCTTTTTCCAAGATTGGGCATTGCTAAGCTCTTTAAAAACTCCAAGCTTCATTGGGTTCTTTCATGAGAAATTCTCCATTACTCATGGTCTCTACAAGTTGCCTCATGGATGGTGCAAGTCCATCTAAGAAAAATTCTATGAGGTTTGGTACACTATAACTGTGATGGAAGCATTTTCTAAGTAAATCTTTATAGCGCTCCCAATATTGGAAAAGCACTTCATTTTCTTTTTGAGAATGAGTCATGATAGCTCTTTTTAATTTATGAGTTTTTTGGGTTGGGAAAAATTTTTTAATAAACTCTTGGGCCATATTTCCCCATGAAAGAATGGATCTTGATCTCAAAAAATGAAGTCATAACTTAGCCTTTTCTTTAACAGAAAAAAGGAAAAAGCTTAAGTCTCAATGTGTCCTCATTCACATTTTGATAGTGAAGTGTGACACATATTCCTTCAAAACTCTTGAAGATGAAGATAAGGATCCTTGGACTCTAGGTCATAAAAAGTTGGGAATAAGTTTAGTACACCAGGTTTTATCTCAAAACTATGTCTTTGGTTATATGGAAATATTATGCATGAAGGCACACTAGTCCTAGTTGGTTGAAGATAGTCTTTGAGAGTTCTAGGTTCATTTCCTTCAATATTTGGTCTTCCCTCAAATTTTTCGAATCACCTAAGTTACTTTCATTTATTGACATGGTTGGTGAATGAGTCAATTCTACACTAGGTGTATTAGTGTAGTCTACAATGTGAGCTTCAAGTTGATGTTCAAATAATTGATCTAAAACTTTTTCAAGTGTTGGTTGATCCCTTTGCAACCTATTTGTATGATCACGTACCCACGTGCTCATTCAACTAGGCTTACAACACTATAATCACTTTTGATGTACTCAAAGTTAGGGCCTTAGTGCACAAGTTCAACTTTTAAATCACTTAATGGAGGTGCGCATCCCCAATACCATACATCTAGAAAAAATTACACTAGCATAAAATCCTAGCAAAATGTGGTTGTGTGCTCATAAAAGTGTAAAAATAAATAAATAAATACACTAAATTAACAACAAAGACCTAGAACATGGTATTCCACAAATAGCCTAAGCTAGAAATTGAAAAGATAAACTAGATCTTATAGTGGGATCTTGGAAAAAGTCTTCTCATACAAGTGTGAGTGATTTACCTAAGTCCTCCCCACGATCACTCACACTTAGGAGCTAAATATTTTAAATAAATTACAATTCACTCCTTCACACACTCAAAATTACAAGGCTTTAAAAGCAAAAACAAGTAAATAAAAATAAAAATCATAACTTAAAAGGGGTCTAAAGAGAATCTATAACAAAAAAAAAAAAAAAGATAAGGCAAATATAGCAACCCCTTGTTCTAGACACCAATTACCAATCCCCAACAACGACACTAAAAACTTGTTACTTACTTTATGTACACACTTTTACACGAATAAAGATATACAAAAACACACTCTTTGGATGATAAATTAATAATATGTAACATAAATAAACCCCAGACATAAAGCAAATGATACAATAAATTATAAGTGTAACTAGAAAAAATATTTAGTACATACAACAAGTAATAAACTTGAGGAGCCCAAAAGTAGAACCACAAGGATTGGGATGAAAATACAAAGCTAAGGTTTGCTACATGTGATAAAATAATAATAATGAGAAAGAGAATATTTTGATAATGTAGGAATAACAGTAAGATGAAAAAGTTAGGACATTAGAGTAGGTCCAATCCTTCCCTCTCTTAGTCCTTCTTGACTAAAATAATTTAAAATAGAAATAATTAATGAGCTTTTTCACCTACAATGATGAATCTTTAAGCCCAAGTTTATTCAAAAGTAATGTTCTCACACAGGAAGATTTATAATAAAAAAGTAAAGTAGAACTAAAGTTTTAATATATGTGAATACAAAATGTGAATTCTAAGTACGTGAAATACATGATATGATACATCAAGAAAATTACAAAATGTCACACTAAGATAAAATGAGTTACCTCAATCTTTCACTGGATTTTGCAAAATCAACTATACAAAATACATGATATAACGTATGAAGTTTAATAGAAAATATAACAAAAGTATAAGAGAACACATGTCAATTAAAATAAAATACAAGTGTTACCCAACAATTCTCAAGAAAAGAGTGGAGAGGGTTTCATCTTAGCCCCAACAAAAGACTTAGCTAAAAAAATAAGAAGTAGGGAAAGCTAAAAAAACAAAAATAAAAGAAATGAAGAATAGAAAAATAAGAAGTAGGAAAAGCTCCAATGTGATCAAGGGAGCAATGAAAAATGGGATGCCTCTTAACTGTGGATTTGAGGGGTTTATATAAATGTTCTAAGGAGATGATGGACCAATAGGAGATGGTCTAAAGGTGAGGTGGATGAATGGTACAAGTGGTCCATGGTCTACTTAGCCTTCTTGAGAAATTCAAGTGTAGGGAGCATGTGGAAGGATGACCAAGTGTCTTCTTGTGTCTTGGTATGTAGGTTCTTGGGAAGACCAACTTTGGTTCCTTCATAAATTTAAACTCATCCATTAAATTATCCTCAGGATCTACAATAAGGAATGGCGGGTGATGAAGATGTCTTGAGATGTGGGTTCTTGGAAAGACAACTTGACTTGTCATTATCAACTTTAGTTCTCTTGTAAACTTAAACTCATCCATTAGATTATTCTTAAGATCCACAACAAGGAATGGTGGATGGTGAAGATGTCTTCATATATCTTGAGATTCCTCCAACTTTCATCTTGATCATTGATGCTTCCTGAGATTTTCATGATCTTCACTTTAATGATAAATGAATGAGATGGCACCATGCGTCATGAATCTAAATAGGGTGATGTCTTGGCAAATTTAATGATCTCGGGGCTGTTAAGCTCACATGCTTCAATATTATTAATTTCACATTAAATATATATTCTTACAATTAAAACAATATCACGTAATAAGAAAGTAACTATAATTAATTTATATAATGCATGTGATTAATATATTAACTTCTTTGAGAATATATGACCTTATAAAAAGAAACTAAATATATTTTATAATTAATTACTATATAATGAGCCCTAAAACATGATCATGTCCAATTGTAAGATAATAAATTTAATGTTAAAATGAGCATTATCACTCTTATCAATTGATCAAATAGGTCATCTATTCTTGGTAAGAGATACTTGTTCTTCAAGGTTGTCGGGTTCAATTTTCAATTGTCAATACACAATCTCATTGATCTGCCTTTCTTCATCACAAACAACACCTAGGCTCCCCATGGCGATTCACTCATTCTGATGAATCATTTTTGTTGGAGCTCATCTAGTTAAGTCTTTAACTCAATCAGTTCTACTAGTGTTATTCTATAAGGAGGTATGGCTATGGGGTTGGTTCCAAGGCGAAGTTTAATTTTGAACTTTTTCTAGCTTGTGATAGTCCCAATAAGTAATCTGGCAACATATCTTCATATTCCCAAACTACTTCTAAGTTTTGAATTCTTCCTTGTTCATTAGAGTCATGTCTGAGAGTTTCTTGAATTCATCTTTCTGCCTTAAGCAATTCAACATAGCTATCATCAGGCTTCTAGGTAATCATATAACCATTAATTCTATGCATATAACCATTAATTCTATAGGTTTCTCCCAAAGGTAATGTTATTGTTAATCTCCTCTTAAGATAATCTATTTGTGACTGATACTGGTTTAACCAATCCATCTCCAAGATTACATAGTATCCATAAAATGGGAGTACACACAGGTTGGTTGAGATCAGCTTATCTCTAAACTTAAGGTCACAACTACACATTCTTTTTGAGGTTACGATGGCTCCTATGGGTATAGATACATTCAAAGTCATAGGCAATGTTGTTGTTATTAGTTGCAACCTATCTGCTAGTTTTTAATAGCAAAATATTTCGTAGCACTCGAATCAAATAGTAGTTTATAGCAATATTAAATAATAGGAATGTATCTTCCACAATAGAGACTTGATCCTCGACGACAACAACAAATACGCTAGCATGGTTCTGATTATGCCTTTGATTGTTATTCTATCGGTGTAGTTGCTATTGTCTGCCTTGAGGACAACCATTCTATCCTCCTCCCTGATTATTTTGTGGTTGTTGCTGGTGAGGAGCTTGAGCCTTGGTAGGACAGAACTTTGTTATATATCCTAATTGGTTGCAATGAAAGCATAGTACTTGACGTTGGCCTACTCCAATTGTTCCTCTATAGCATGTTTCGATCAGTTCTGAATCTAAGGCACCTTACTTCCACCATTCTTTCGGTGGGTATTATGTTTCTCCTGGATCCCTTGGTAATCTCTGTTATTACCCTATCTCTTCTTTCTACTCTTCAACTTCTGCTCGAAGTTGAGTTCCTTTATACAAGGAGTGTTTTCTCAACCACATCCTTATATGTCTTTAGGCCCATCAGTATTACTTTCGTTCGAATCTCAATCTTTAGACCCTTAGCAAATCTATTGGTCTTTATTGTTTTTTTCCCTAATCAGTTCTAGTGTAAACTTGGCCAACTCAGTAAACTTGGTTTCATATTCGGCTACAGTCATATGTCTTTGGTTCAATCAGATGAACTCTGGCTACATTTGCCTCAAGGTGGCTTCTGGGAAGAATTTCTCGTAAAACACTTCCTTGAACTCTTCCCAGCTCATCTGTCTGACATTGGTGTTTGGATATGCCTTTAGTCCCTTAAACTGATGGGTAGTCAATGCAACTCTCTGAGGACCCGTTGCCCCTAATATGTCCAAATGTTCATCAATCTCCTGGTACCAGTGATAAGTTGTCATGCAATAAAACTTGCCATCAAACTAAGATGGGTAAAGTTTCTTTAGTTCCATTAGTGTTGCCCTCTGTTCTTTATCTTTCACGTCATCATGTGCCCTTAGATGAGCTAGATCCTTGGCCACAGGCACCAGTTGCTACACTAGAATCTACTCCTACATCTACGACTATGGTGCCGCTTGTGGTAGCATCTGAGGCAATACCCTTATGATCTGCTCTGTAAATCTCCTAGTGATCTCTGTTAACAACTCAGAAGTCAGCACAATCCCAATATGAGCTTCAACAGTAGCAATCTATGACTTCTATCTTTACGGTTCAATTTAGTCAGATGTGACAGCTCTTGTGGCATATCTCTTGGATCCGGCCATTATGTACAAGTCGAAAGCCAATTTAGTATCTGATAAAGTATTATAATGGAAAAGTTTTAAGGAGAATATTAATCTAAGGTACACATCTCGTCTTTCCTTATCCTCAAGATACAAAATGTTTTCCAAACTTGAGAAAATAATCGTCCTTTCCTTAGTTGTTTGCCGTGTCTTTTCGTTTCATATGTATTATCGTGACACTAAATTCATGTTTTCAGGTTCTCAATTTGTTTAGTGACCTATTGTTTATTCTTCTAAGTTTTTTTTGAGGATTTTCAAAGTCCTCAAATGTCATTGGATATAGGATTTTGGCCTCATAATCAAAATTCTTATCATAAATTCTAACAAGTAAAGCATGCATTCAATCAATCATTCAATCATTCAGTCATACAAGTTCACGCTAGCATAGCAAAATTTTGAGCTTCCATCTGTGCCTCCGAGTTTGAGCATTGCTGGTGATCACTATAAGTGTACAAGATCGCAATAGTAATATACGATAAGAAACCAAATATCATCCTCAAGGAATAATATATGGTTAGTAATCTTAAAATCAGGTTTTGACGGTTTTAAACTAAAATCAGATTGAAAACAAACGAGTATTGGATTTAAAACAAACAAGTATTGGATTTAAATTAGATTGAAAACAAATCTAGGATAGTAAAATTTCATTTGATCCCCCTTAATTCTTATTTTAGTTAATCTAAACCCTAATTCTGTAGGTTATAACACTTTTCACTAAAATCCTCTCTTGAGGTGTCTTAATACTTATTCGTCTTGTCTTGTAACATCCCCTCTCGAGGCGTATAGTTAACAGACTAATGCAACAAACACAGCAATCACATACAACCTCATATAGAATCAACATCCTCCCGGTTAATTGATCGTTCTAGGTCGATAATTCGATTATCCAACCATTAAACCTCTCTCCCAAGTTAGTTTAACAATTTCAAATCAATTTATCTATGGCCAATAAATAAAAAAGCATTACATACACAAAGTATAAAATAAAAGCTTATAATAGATTAATCAAAATAAAGAATCAAGGGTTCCTACAATCCAAATTACATCCTAGAAATTAGAATTACTTAGCCAGACATAACGAAGAGATCATATCACAAAGAATTAAACAAATAGAAAATCATACTCAAAGCTTGATTTCGTTCTTCACCTTCTTTTTCGTCTTTGATCCTTCTTGCCTTGGCCATAAAAAAACTAATAAAAACCAATCCCCCTTAATATACGTGTTCCTATTTATATAAGTCCCTTGGAACCCCTGAAACACGAATTAAAAAGAGAACCTAAAATTACATCTTTAATTGCACTGCTACGGAAATGGATCGCGGTAGTCTCACTAATAAAAAATACGAAAAAAATAAGAAAGTCTGTTAAAACCTGTAGTACCACGATAGTCATCTTGCTTCTTTAGTTCTCTCTAGTTACTATCGTCACCTATTGCAGTAATGATCTCCTTCAATCCCCCACGTTCCAAATACCACAATACTAGTCCACGGTAATGATTTGCATAATTTTCCCTATGTTCATGCTCTAGTTACTGCAGAAATGTGTTTCTCTACCGCAATAATCAGTTGGTTTCTTGCCAATTGGGTCTTTTTCATCTTCTTTCTTACCTGGTGAGCTACATCCTAAGCTCCCAACTCCTCATCTGAGTCAACTTTATCAAAGTCTAGACAGTCTCGTCCAGTATTTCTACTAACTGAACTCTGATACCATTTTTATAACACCCCACGTCCCATTCCTAGCTCCATGTCATCTGACGATGCAAATTTGATGTTTTCTTTCCTTCAACCACCCGAGAGGCAGGCCGTGTCAATTCATTTATTTCTTTTTTATTTCGGCCCCAAATTCATGAGACTTCTTGAGTAACATTCACTCATGTACAGATAAAATATTGAGAAATCTTTAGATAAAATAATTCAACATTATTAATCAATTCCAAAGGTGCAAAAGACCTTGATGTTTATTACAATGAAAATAACTTTAAAATTCAAAATAAAGTAAAGTGGGCCAACATGTTTGACAATTAAGTTAGGGCTACATGCTCAACCTAAACATTTTACAAATACTAGTAAAATACACTTGGCTATGCAACTTCTGATGATTAATTCCCTAAAAGGTTAAAAAAGGAAGGATGGACTCAAAGCCCAGTGGATCATCCTAAATATTTAAGTCATTATTTCAACAAAAAAGATACACATATCAACTGCCTTCAAACTTCCATAATTCAAACCGTTCATTATTTGATAGTTGTAGTTAAGATTGAAAGGTGTTTACCCTCTATGTTCTGGGTCCTTGGAGAGAGATCACTCCAAAAACTCAAACTCTTATTAATAAAGTGGGATCACTCCTTAAACCCAGTTCATTCTAGGGTCAATCTTGATGCCCAATTCCAAGTCAAAATACTAGCACACCGGCTCTAGGGTTGGAACATACACGACAAAATCTTTAATCGCGCCAATATATGGTTTTAATCTTCATTAATCTTTTGTTAAGTGTAAAACAAGGCAATCATGTATTGAAATAAGGATTTAACATGTGAGCATGGTAAGCGTAGAACATATCATCACATATTATGCATCATTATGTAAGTGTAAGCATGTGAATTCTAAACATGGCATGCATGATCAATTCAGAATAAGGTATGCATACATAATCACACATGTAGATCTTATTAAAATCAAAATAATAAATTAAAACTTGGAAATCGCTTCCACCTTATACACTTAATCCTTTTGAATTGGTATTCTGAGCCTTCTTAAGCCTTCAACCTTCTTCCTTCACTCAAGGAGAGAGCAGGGAAACTCTTATTCTCTAGAGCTAGAAGGGAACTAAGAAGAAAATGAAGAAGAGAAGAATAAGGAGACTCTCTTTCTCTTGAGAATGAAGAAGAGAAGAATGAGATGAGATAGTTTGAGGGGAAGAAAAGGGTGGTATTTATAGGCATCATTGGGCAATCACCTCATTCCACTACCCATATTTTAATAACCAACTACTTCATTCTACTATTCATATTTTAATAGCCAACCATCCCATTCCACTACCCATTTCTTTTAAGAATTTGTGGAATATTTTTATTTTATTATATATTTATTCTTATTTTTTTTAGCTTTAACTATTACTTATGGAGTAAGTAAGATAGTAGTCATTTTTTTCTTTTTTTAGTTTTCATGTGAATTTACTACTTTCACCTAAGTGACAGAATCGTCATTCTATCCTTGGGTATTTAATGTGCTTTCACAATTTAATAAACTCCGTTATTAATTTGTATATTTTTAAAATTCAAGAATTTTTCAAGGTATTACACTCAGGGCCTAGCAAGTCATGTTTGGTGAATGACTATCAACTCTAAGGGAACTATTATACCTATGCTCATTGGGATGGGGTGGTTCAGTGTAGTGTATACTAGGAATACTTAGTTGATAGGAAATTTGTGCCTTGTCTAAGTGTAATTGTATTCCTTTGTGGAAGCCTATGTCATCGTGCTAAAGTGGGATGGTGCACTTGAATCTGGAGGGCATAAGTCGAAGCATAAGAGATTCCATTATGCTATAGTGTGATATTGTTTGAATGTTTAGTCTTGTTGGTTACTAATTATTATTTACATGTTTACCTTACAAATCTTCACCCAAAAACAACCAAGTTTCATCAACCCAATGATGGTTCATTGCAATTGGTACGGATCAAAAAAATTCCAGTCCAGCTCTAAACCTAGCAAAATGGAAAATTTTAGGGTCACATGTGTGCAATAACTTAAAAAGTTGAATCTAGAGTTACTTTACATTATACCTTTGGATGAAAGGAATGAAATGGATATGATCCTAATGACATACACATGGAGGGCAAGAAATATCAGCACTAGACCTGTAATTGTGAAGTCATTACCATCCTTGATAGGAGGGTGTTGCGATTTGGGGAACGAGAATATGCACATGGTGCAAATATCATGAGAATTTAGGGTCGTGGAAGAGCTGACATGGAGAATACAAAGATCACTCAATGACAAAATGTGATTGTTAAGGTTTTTTATACCCATAGAGCTCGTGCATATATTTTTACATAAGACTAAGACCAAAGGCTCATCAAAGAATTATGCCAAAACATTTCATTAGTTTACAAGCTATGCTTGATAGAGCCCATCAAGTTGAGGCAGAATTAATTGGGGAATAAATGTCAGAGAACTTTGATTTGAATAGATAATTATTTATTTTTATTGATCGAAACTTTAAATATGTATGATGAGATTGTCACCATTTGAATTATATGATGGGAAATCTTTCTTATTAAGCATTGGAATTATGAGTTAATAAATTTAAATTTTAATTATTATGAGAATGAGACCTAATAGTGCATTCATTAATGGAAAAGATAGCCATAATATTGTTAACAAGAATGATTACAACAAGGAGTATCGTGAATAGAGTGTCTCAAGAGAAGTCCTACATGGTGTAAGGACAACAAAGGAGGGAGGCACAATCACTCCCTCTGTAACACCCTGGAATTCTGCGAGCCCTCTACATTACGAGTAAATATAAAATAAAATATTAATTTATAAAAAAATGATCATTTAAAATAAAATAACAAAAAGAAAAATAAAAATAAAATAAATTATAGTTTTTACAAAAAATACTAATAATAGTGATAAAATAGATTTTTAGAACTTATAATCTTTTAAAATAATAATAATAATAATAATAGAAGATAATAATACGAGCTTCTCAAAATATAAATAATTGAAAGAAAAAATAATAATTATAAATAAAAATCTAAGATTTATTTGAAAACGAAAAATTTATATTGATTAACGAAAAAAATAAATAAATAAATAATATATTTACAATAATATTAATAATAAATGAATTAGAATCATATTTTATTCACATATAGATATAGACTATGCTTTGAAAAAAATAAATTATTTTATATATTCGTGCAAGCGCGATGGCGCAAGTGATGTAAAAATGAAAATAGATTGTTTGATAAAAATATATATATATAAAAGATAAATGAATCTGAAAATCTGGATTTAGATTTGGGAATCAAAAAGAGAAAAAAAAAAAAAAAAAAAACTGGAAATTTCTATAAAAAAAAAAAAAGAAAAAAAAAAGAAGAGAAGTTTTTTGAAAAACTTGTGTTTTTAGTTTTGGACCAAAGTTAACTGTGGAAAAAAAAATTTGGAGTTTTTTGGGTTCTTCTCGATTTGGATGGACAACAAAAAAAAGAAAAAAAATATGGGAAAACCAGAAAAATCTGGAATTCTGGAGATGCTTCACGAACGAGAGGGAGCTAGAATCAGAAATAAGAAGAACGTTCTAGGGCATGATTGGGTTTACGATTTGATGCATTTTAAGGAGAAGATGAGCTGCAGATTCAGGAAAGAAGAAGAAATTTCGGGTGATGCTGTGTTTCTGGATTTCAGAATGACGAACAGGGGAAGGCTAATGAAAGAAGAACGTTGTGCTGTTGTTGTGATTTGGGCGATCAAAGAAGGAAACACAAAAATCTAAAAACGTTTGCTTCTGGCCGTGAATCAAGAGTAAAGAAGAATGATGAACAAGAAACGATTTCGGGGTTTTGATGTGTTTCATGATTTGGGATTTTGGGCGTTGTTGGGTATGCTTTCTGTTTTTGGAACGACGAACAACAAGTTTCTGTTGCTTGGTTGGGTGGATTGAAATGAAAGATGATGAAGAATGAAGAAGAATTTTGAAAACAGAAAATGAAGAAGATGAATGATTTGATTCGGGCGTTTTCAAATTTAGGGCTTTGGTATAAAAAGATTTGGGGCTTGATTTCGATTGGTGTTTGTAGCTGGTGCATGCGTTCATGGATTGAAGAACGATGCAGAAAAGTTTGGAGTTTTTTGGTTGTGTTTGGACAGTGAAGAACAAGAACTGAAACGTGATATTTGTGTTTGTTGGTTGTGATAATGGAACGAAAAACAAAGGATTTGGGCAGTTTAAATTTCTAGTTTTAAATTTGGAAATTTGAGGGCTTTCATACTTGAGTGAGAACGATTAAACAAGAAACCAGATTGTGTGTGTGATTTGATTAGAGTTGCTGGTGGTGTGTCGAAGAAGAAGAAATCAAAATCTGATTTGGTTGGGTCTGTGCATCCTGCAAACATAGAAGAAGCAACGGCTGAAATGTTTATTTTTCTGGTTCATGGTTGTTGAAACGAAGAAGAAGAAGAGGATTGAAAAATCTGATATTGAGTTTATGTGTTCTATTGATGTGTGAATTTGGATCTGTGAAGAAGGAAGAAGTTGCTACAGCGGATATGCGATGTGGGTTGTCGTTGAACGTCATTCGCACGACGAAGACGACAAACGATGCCTAGTTATGACAACGAATCGGAAAGGTATATTTTTGGACTTCTAAATTTCTGATGGTTCGAATGAATTATTTTTTTTTTACTTTTAGGTGCATAGAATGAAATTTAGAAATTTAAATTTTTAGTAGTGAAAACATGAATTTAAAACTTTGTTTAATCTTTTTATGCGAAAATTATTATTTTAATTTATGTGAATTTTGAACGGAGACTTAAATTTCAAAAATGTATTTAAAAAATAATAATAAATAAAATTTTATTTTATTTATTTTTGTTATCTCGAATTGAAGTTAGTTCAAAATTAATTATAAAAAATTATCTAACTTATTTTGAATGTATAAAAAATATTCGAAAGAGAGTTTAATATATTTGAAACCAAAATTAAAAGATTCCGCAGATACAATCCTAATTTAATTAGGAATAATTTTTATATAGTAGATAAAAAATAAATAAATAAATAATATTAGAAGTTTAAAATTTTAATTATTTAGTTAGTTAAAAACATGAGAAATAAACCTCTGAAAGCTCTGACTTTATTATAAGAAATAAATGAAATTTTAAACACTGAAACTAAATTTATGAGATTTAAAAGTCTTATTTTGTTCGTAACTAATTTAACTAAGATATGAATAAATTATTTTAAATTTTGAAGACTAGAAGATCGAAGAAAATTTATTTTAATAAATTTTAAATACATGGATGAGAATATCAAAATAATTTTGATTAGTTAGAAATTCATTTTATTTAAATTGGAAAAAGAAAATAAGAACTTAAAAATAAATTTATTTAGAAATAAATAAATAAATCGTAGAAGCTTGAAAATTAAGTAT
Organism: Tinospora cordifolia; assembly: GCA_030144865.1. Taxonomy (NCBI): domain Eukaryota; kingdom Viridiplantae; phylum Streptophyta; class Magnoliopsida; order Ranunculales; family Menispermaceae; genus Tinospora; species Tinospora cordifolia. The sequence goes on along the minus strand of JAJIYU010000124.1, from coordinate 37,076 downwards.
TAAAGTTTTAATGACAGATTAAGAAATTCGAAGAAGTTAGAAATTGTTTTATTTTAATTATATGAAATTCTAGAATTTTGGAATAACCCTGAATTAATTGAAATAAATATTTAGACTTCATAATTATTTTAGGAATTATTTAAGATTAAGAATAGTTTGGATTAGATTGAATATGAATTAGGAATTTAGAAAATTTTATTGATTGTTAAATTTCAAATTTGACAATTTTATATCAGATTACTTGAAGGAAGCAAGGTGGCCCTGAAGATCTGCGAAATCAGGTGGACGTGATTTTTTGCTCGTACGTATTATATGGATTTTAAATTCAAAACATTTGTTTGAATAGTTTTAGGTTATTAGAATTTTATTATAAAATTGATCGATATTGTTTGGTGTGCTTGAATGATGTGATAACAGATTTATTTATTCATTTCATGCATAAATAAAGAAAATTGCATTTAGGAAACATTCTCTATTTATTTGATTGTCACATTCATTGCGTGCATAGTTTAATAAATTTTTGTTATATGTGTGATGTTGTTGGTATGATTGAATTTGTTTGTAAAACTAAACATAAGACGAAGGATTATTAAGAATTCATGTACCAGTGCGATCGACGAGCCTGAATTGGATCGAAGTGGTATCTCCTATATGACACCGCTTGAGATTAACAAGCTACAAGGTGGATTGTAGGAATTCCCAACCTTTAGCTGCCTACGACACCTAAAAGTCTTTGGGAGATGGTACGAGCTGCAGTGAGTATACTATCTTAGGCTATGATATCATGATTTGTGACATGACACATTTTAGATGGTACTCGAGACTTTCTATAATTAGATGAGACCGCAATGAGTACACTATCTTAGGCTATTATATCATGATTTGTGACATGACAAGTTTTAGATGGGACTCAAGAGTTTCTATGATTAGACGAGATCACAGGGAATACCGAGAGGCATCTCAACCCTCTTCCGGTCTCAAAGTTCGACCAAAACCAAATGAATGTTTGAAATGCCTATGTTGGAAAGTGTTTGTAATGTTTTGGGTTTTGATCTATATAATACATGTGATGTGTAGGAATGATCTACAGGGCTTTTGAGCTCACTCCCATTTTATTTTTTAGGTACACCTAGATGTAAAGTATTGTAATCTATGTCAAAAGACTCACACTTTTGATTGGACACCTAATAAGAGAGGTCATCCGAAATAGGAGACTTTAGAGGTTGTATTTTATTTATTTAATTTTAACAGAATCGCTTGTATAATTTTCATTTGAATTTAATTTCATCATTTTACAAGAACTTATTTTGGTTATAAATTCTAGTTGATCATATCTTTGAACGATATTATATGTTTAGCAATTACTATTTTTAATAGAAATTTTTTAAATAATTCGGCTGCGTAAATTGTCATGTATGTTTTCTGATTTTTAGTTTGTTTTGTATAGTTGTGAAAATCCGATGAAACTAAAGTGAATATATGTTAATCTTTTATTTTATGCGAAACATAATTTCGGATATTTCATTGGAAATGATTTATGAACTTGATTTTGGAAGAAAAAGACTTTGACAGAAGAAAAATTTTAAGTAGCATTCTGATTCTCAACGGGCGATGTTCGATTGGGAGTGGGGCTGTTACACCCACCCCAAGCACCAAGCAGAGTTTGCCAAACATGTTGTGGACAAGGTTATGAGGAACTCGCCTCAGGTCCAAAATCTAGCACTAGCACCAACACTAGCACCACATCGGGTAAAGGCAAAAACACAACAGAACAAGTCCTAGAACTTGAAAAGTTGCAACCACCTAAATTTGAGGGCTAGCCAAACAATGATAAGGTAAACATATGGTTTCAGGAAATAAAGAAACATTTGAAGGTTTTGGGCGTTGAAGAGAAGTAGAAGGTGGTCATAACCACCCATTAGTTCATTAGAGCAGCCCACCATTGGTAGGAGATGGTCAAGGAGGATTTCAATATGGATGGGAACATAATGAGTTGGGATCAATTTGAAAAGATCTTCTATGATAAGTTCTTCACGGCAACTGTGAAACAGCAAATGCAGTCATACTTATACGACTGCTACAAAAGCATATGACGGTAGACTACGAAGCAGAGTTCAACCGCCTCTCCAGGTTAGATATTTACATGTAAACTAAATCTCATTATTGATAGTGAAAGATCCATAATTGATGACATTAACTAAACTAAGTTTTCAAAGAACTCATCCCAAATGAGAGGACAAAGGCCATAAGATTTGCTGAAGGACTTTGTATGGACATTTGTAAATTCATAATTACTACAGACTTACGGACATATAAGAAAAAAGTGGATCGAGCAATGTTGTTAGAGAGGGAATTCGCATTACAAACTAGTGTGAAGTATAAAGGAAATCAATGTAACACCTCGGCCCCCCAGTCCCTGAGAAGCCGCAAAACGCCGGGCTCTGGCACAGAGATGTGCGCCCATTCAGTAAGAGAAGCTGGGAAACGATCGTCCGTCGAGGACCAAAGCGCTACGAAAAACTATTTCTCTTATCAAACCATTTCTTTCAAAAAAAAATTAATGAAATCAATTTAAATATACATGAAATCTTTGGAAATGAAAGTTTGTAAGTAAATGAAATTGATTAGTAAAATTTCAAAGAAAAACATGTGGCTTAAAAGATCAAGTCTAAAACAGTTGAAGTTCACCAAAAATAAGTCCAAACAATTAAATTATATGTAAAATGAGCAGTCCAAGAAGAAGAGGGGGCACATGCCCTATTCAGATTAAATACATAAAAGATAAGATATACAAAAAAAAACATTTAACAACCTCCCTAATGAGGTTTCAACAAAATAACCAAGTCTGCCATGGTGTTGGTCAAATCATATAGAATCAAACATCAGCTGAAAAAGAAAAGTGAGGTGAGCTTGAGAGCCCAGTGGATGATACAGGACATCACTAGCATTCGTCAAACAAAAATGCAAAATATGGAAACACTTTCATGCATTAGGGTGTTTCAAACACTTCATTGGTCATTCCGTCGCAAACGAAGACCGAAAGGGATTTCCCTTGGTGTCCCTCGATGGTCTAAGACATCGTTTGGAAGTAACGCCCGTAGGCCGGATACCTTTTGAGACCCTGACGGGGGCGTGAGGTCCTAAGTGACACTCTGCCTCACAGACAATCTAGGTTGGGGACACCGGCAGTGACACTCAAAGGCTGATCATCGCCCCAGTATGTGAGTTTTAAATCTTAATTATTTTTTAGTATCTCATCTCATTCCAAACTCATATACGTCACCATTCATCTCGAGTAACACTTCATGGTAATGTAAATCAAATATGTTAGGCATCCATGTAATTAAAGCAAACAAATTATCCCTTACTACCTAAGCATGTGACCATAAAAAGTAACTAAACATTCATCATGAAATTTTAGCATTCAATTTAAGCAGTCCAACTGTTATATTTATTCCAAGCAATCCTAGCATGCTTCTTGGTATTCCTCTAAGTAAAGAAACATTTGTTATTTAAAAAAATCTAAATAATATTAGCGAGTAAGGTAATGACACCCACCTTTCTTTTGATTCCCTTGGACCTTCGCATCATACCTCACTAGTCTCAGATTTTTTTATCTAAAAAAATAAAATAAAAATAATTTAACTGAGTCCAAAGCCCCTACTATCCCTTCACTCAAAATCAAAAATAAATCTCAGGTTAGGGACATCTTAAGGCATTCGCGAGCTATATTTTGAAACAGAACCACTTGCTTGAGCAGGCAACTATTCGTTGTTCTCTGTAATGCTTTGCACATCAAATCCATTCCAAAATAAACTACGACGGTTTCAAAAATATGAGATCCCCAATGTTGACCTTCAAAAATGTGAGATCTCCATGCGAGCCTTCAAAATGTGAAGTCTCACATACGAAGGTTGCAAAATGTGAAGGTCTTAATGTGGAGGTTTTGAATGTGGGATTTCAATTGCGACACTCTCACATGCGGGGGTTCGAAAAAAAAAAAAAAAGCTTTCAAATGCAAAGGTTCAAAAACAAGGCTTTCAAATGCAAGTCTTAAACACGAAGGTTTGACAACAAAAGCCCAAAATGCAAAGGTTCAAATTCTAAATCTCGTTTCCCATTAACAACAACGCTAATCACTAAACTATGAACATCGAAATGGAAGGGTATTGAATCGAAGGTCATACCTTGTTGCTTTGCATTTTCCTTTGGTTCCTCTCCAAAACGTGATCTCAACTCCTTGGATTTGTTTTGTTCAAAGCACAACCATCCATACTTCAAGATACAACACATAGAGATGCTAAAGCACCCATTCAATGGAGAAAATGAATCTCACCTTGTTCGAATTAGTTATGTGCGTTTAAACCCTCCATGGATCATGTTCTGCATTATTCCTCATTCGCACAACTTTCTCTTTTACTCGCTTGGCTATTGTGAAGGATTTGAAAGTGTTCAAACCCCCTTAGTCATCTATGCATAGCGATTTCAGAGGTGTCACAACAGATCCCATCTTCGTTTGTGTTTTGTTCATCATAGATCTACTGCACTCCAAACACCTCAGCTTTCCTCATGGATCTGGTTGTGTGTGTGTGTGTGTTCAGTGCCTCCTAAACCCCAACGAAATTAGAAGAACGAGGTTGCAATGTTGTGCAAGAAACTAGGACATCATTTTTGGAGTTTTTTATGCAAGAAATATGGGATCTAGGGCATCAAACATCACATGTTACGTGCCCAAAAATTGTTACCACATTCCTCCCTGTTACAACTTCATCTTCTTCTTCTTCGCACAGAAAATGCATAGCAGCTGCTGCTTCTTCTTTGCACAGAAAACGCAGCAGCAAGCCCTTCCATCTCGTTCTTCTTCTTCTTCGTGCAGATAATGCAGCTGAAATTGTCGCTTCTTCTTTGTTGCGTAGAGAACACATAGAACAGCTACTACTTCTTCTTCTTTCTTTTTCTTCTTCTCTTCTTCTTTTTCTCCTTCTTCTTTTCATTCTTCATGCAGAAACATGCCTTCTCCTCTTTCGTTCTTCATGCAAGAATGCAACTACGTTTCTGTGTTCGTGTTGTTTTTTTTTTCTTGCACCAAAACGAGAGTGTGAAAGGATTTTGGGGCAAAAATTGTATATTATTATTATTTTGTATCATTATTCTAGATTTATTTACGCACAGTTTACATGATCGCAGGGCAGAAAATATTTTATTTTTTAGTTATTATTATATTATTATTATTATTATTATTATTATTATTATTATTATTATTATTATTATTATTATTTGATTATTGTTATATTTTATTTCTTTTTGCCAAAATCATGAATGTGAGATTTTTCACATTTTCTTGTGATTTCTAAGCTTCCATTATATTGTTTTTCTTATTTTTTTTGAAGTTACGTGTATGTCTTATAAATTTTTTGAGATATTACAAGCAACCTACGCAACATAGCCAACCATAGCCAAAAAGGCAACATCAAGGAGGACGGTTAACATTCAGGGACCAGCCCCCTCAAAATACATCAAGGCCAACACTTCAGGCCAAGGCAGCAAGTGGTACCACAGGTACAACAATGACGTAGCCAAGAGGAAGTGGATAGAGCAAAGAGGATCGAGCTATGTTTCCGATGTGATTAAAAAGGACACCTAGCAAAGGATTGTCCCAACCTTCAAGGACAAAATAGGCAACACCAGCCACAACAAGTCTGTTATCAAAACAACCACAACCACGAGCAACAGATGCAGGTGCCTCAACAGCCACCAAGGTACCAATAGCAGGTTCAGGGACAACAACCGAATATAAGCCCACCGTAGCATCAAGCCCCACATTCTTACCAACAACAACCATAGCAACAAGCTAAGATGAATGCCATGGGAGATGAACTAGCGCCTCCACAACCAACGATAATTGAAGGTCCTTCACCATATTTAATGTTGTAGTACGTGCTTGTTTGACTCAAGTTCTTCTAGATCATTTATATAACCTAGTTAGAAGATCACAACTATTGAACACTCCACTAGATGAGGGGATAAATGTACTTACTCCCATAGGCACCAGTTTGTTTTTGAGAAAGAATTGTCAATGTGATCTCAAGTTTAGCGATGGCGCACTTTCGGCAAAATTAGTGGTACTACCATTTCAAGGCTATGACGTTGTCTTGGGGATGGACTATTTATCTCAATATGAGGCCCAAATTGATTGCTTAAAGAGAAGGGTTACACTAAAAATGTCTTACGGTGATATAGTAAAAGTCTACGGTAACTTGAATAAGGTTCCTAGAAATCTTATGGTTGTACTTCTCGAAGCCTTAGAATAGAAAACAGATTACTAACTACTGATGGATGAGGAGACTCAAACACCACAAGGCATTATCGAAGATATTTTAGTTGCTTGGGAGCACAAGGAGGTCTTTCTTTATGATCTACCTAGATTGCCACCACATAGAGAAACGGAATTCAAAATCGAACTACACCAAGGATCAGACCTTATATATATTTTCTCTTATCGAATGGCACTAGCAAAACTGATCGAACTATAAACATAATTAGATGAATTATGGGAAAAGGGATCCATTCATCCTAGCGAGTTGCCTTGGGGAGCACCAATTCTATTTGATAAAAAGAAGGATGGTTCTTCAAGACTATGTGTGGATTAGAAAAAGCTAAATCAAGCAACAATTAAAAATAGATATCCACTACCAAGAATTGATGACCTATTCGATCAACTTAAGGGAGCCACCTACTTTACAAAGTTTGATCTTAGGTTAGGATATCACAAGTTGAGAATTAGGAGACAAACATCCAAATACTACTTTTAGGACTCATTACGACCACTTTGAGTTCACAGTCATGCCATTTGGGCTAACCAATGCACCAACTGCCTTTATGGATATGATGAATAGAGTATTCATGCCCTATTTGGACAAATTTGTAGTTATGTTTGTCAATGACATCCTCATATACTCGAGGATGAAAGAGGAACATTCTAATCATTTAAGAATTGTGCTTCAAACGTTGAAGGAAAACTCATTGTACACAAAATTTAGAAAATGTGAATTTTAGATGAGGAAAGTCAAATTTTGGGGACATGTAGTGTCAACAAAAGGTTTATCAGTTGACCCAACTAAAATTGAGTCCATTATGAAATGGAAGCAACCTAGAACGGTGATTGAAATTTGCTGATTTCTAGGCTTAGCAGGACATTATAGACAATTCATACAAGACTTCTCTAAGATTGCAGAACCCATTACCAAGTTGAACAAGAAAGGTATTAAGATCATTTGGGATGGCAAGTGAGAGCACTCCTTCCAAGAACTTAAGAAAAGGTTGACAACAGCCCCAATATTCGCTACTCCCACTTGAGGCATTGGTTATGTCCTTTACACAAATGCCTCAAAGAATGGGCTAGGTAGTGTTGATACAAAAAGGGAAGGTCGTAGTTTATGCTTCGAGATAATTAAAGGTATATGAAAAAAATTACCTCACACATGACCTGGAGTTGGCTGTAGTGGTTTTTGCCCTAAAGATTTGGCGCCACTATTTGTATGGTGAAAGATTTGACTTGTCCTCATATCACAAGTCCTTGAAGTATATATATACCCATAAAGAATTAAATTTGAGACAAAGGAAATGAATAGAATTCTTGAAAGATTATGATTCCAATTGCACTATCACCCTAGTGAAGTAAACGTGGTCATTGATGTATTAAGTCGAAAGAACTACCAACAAGAGATAGAGAAAGCAAAGATGTTCGAACTGATACATGAGTTTAACTTGGGGATACAGATGAATGGAGAACAATTATACTTATGCACCCTGGTATGTAACTTTTACTTAGACAAATAGATCATAGAGGCCCAAGACTCTGATGAAAAACTAAGATAGATTAAAATAATAACACAAGAAGATGTATGAATCTCAAATTGGTATAGATGGAGCACTCAGATTTACACACAGATTGTGTGTCCCTAACCATGAAACCATCAAACAGAAAATTCTCAATGAAGCCCACAAAACAAAGTGTACCCTACAAGCAGGATGAGACAAGATGTACCATAACCTCATGAAGGTATACTGATGGAAGGGCATGAAGAAATATATTGCTAACTATGTCTACAAATGCTTGACATGCTAGCAAGTTAAGGCAGAGCATAAGAGAAGCCATCTAGACTACTACAACCACTACCAATACCTGAATAGAAGTAGAAAAATATTAATGTTAACTTTGTTAGTGGTTCATCCAAGAATATAAAAGGGGAGTATCCTATTTGGGTCATCATTGATAAATTGACAATAGTCACACATTTCCTACCCATCAAATCCATAGACATAGTTAACAAACTAGGAGAACTATACGTCAAGGAGATTGTGCAACTGCATGGAGTATGCAAATCCATATTACCAAACAACGACTCCAAATTCACATCTCAGTTTTGGCAAAGTATCCAGAATGAGCTAGGAAGTAGAATTATTACAAGCACAGCTTTCGATCCTCATACAAATGGGCAGTCCAAGAGGGTCATACAAATACAATAAGATATGTTGAGAACTTGCGTCCTTGATTTCAAAGGCAATTGGAGCAAATATTTACACTTGGAGGAATTAACCTATAGTAATAATTATGCAAGTATACAAATGGCTCCAAGTGAAGCTCTTTACGGCAAACCCTGTAGATCACCATCATGTTGGGCCGATTTTGAAGACAACGTGCTTACAAGGCTAAACCTAGTGGAGGAAATGGATGATCAAGTCAAGCAGATTCAGAATAGATTGGTCACAACACAAAGCATACAGAAAAGTTATGCAAACAAGAGGATAAGACCTCTAGAGTTTCATATAGGTGATAGAGTATTTCTGAGGATTAGCCTTCAAAAGGGGATCAAGCGATTTGGCTATAAAGGAAAACTATCACCTAGATTCATTGGTCCATTTGAAATACTTAGATAGATTGGTGAATGTGTCTATGAGTTGGATCTATCGAATAGAATGTCTTTAATCCACAATGTGTTATCGATGCTACAGAAGTATGAATCAAATCTCTCTCACATCATACATTGGGAAGAAATTGATATCTAGGATAGTGCAACCTATGAGGAACCAACAATAAGAATACTGGATCAAAAGGTGAAGAATCTAAGGACAAAAGACATTCTGTTAGTCAAAGTCCTTTGGGAGCATCACAGTGTTGAGGAAGGAACCTAGGAATTAAAAGTGAGATGTGAACCAAATATCCCAATCTATTTACATGGAATACCTGATCAACATTGTTGTAGAAACAAACAATATAGATGAAGCCAAAATCGCTAGTAATCGTTGGTCAGCCATACGACAAAAAATTTGCTCTTAGGCCTTGTACACACCGCCTATCAGACTATGGGAGAGGACGAAGTTTAATTTAAAGAGGGTAAATTGTAATAGTAAAAAAAACTAAAAAGAAATAAGAAAAAAATTCCTTTAATCATGGATTATGTCTTAAAATAATTAAATCATGGATTAACTTTTTTTAAAACAAATTTCCTTAAAACATGGATTCCTTAAATCATGGATTGTGTATTAAAATGAAATTGCTCATATTCCTATCTTCTTCCTCTCGTCATCCCATCTAGTCTTCATTCCTCTCCCATTCTCTCTTGAAAATTTATCTAGGATTCTTTCTTCCATAGCCATCCTCCCTTCCACACTCCTAGACACACAAGACAAAAAGATCTGATCTAATCAAGAGAAAGAAAAAGAAAAGGAAGGTAAGATATGAATCTCGTTTTTCTTTTATTTCATTCTTTCTCTTCTCTTCTCTTAACACTTTGATTGGGCTAATTGTTGAAGTAGCACATTCACCCCACATTCTCCACCATCATGTCCAAGGAAGAGGAGAAATTTTTACGTTTATTTATCTATGCATTTGTTTATTCCATTTATTTTATTTTAGTTTTAGTTTATATATGTAAATATATAATTATTTGAATTATTTCATCAACTAATTTTTTTTTTTACAAGTTCTTTTAAATATTACATTACAAATCAGGCTTTTCATCTAATGAAATTAAATTATCTCAAATAGTACTTTAACATATAATTTGAAAAAAAAAATCCAAAAAGTTTTAAGGATAATATGCTTAGAAATTGTCTTAATAAATATATTTATTTTCTCATTTCATTCCATTTGTTATAAAATATATATTTTTTGTGATGTTATAATATTTACAATTATTGAATAAATATTTGCATAACTTAAAATGGATAACACTTACTATAATATTTTTCTTAGCTAAAATATTCTCAATATGTATAGTTAATATTAAAATGTACATTGCTTATTTATTTACTATTTGTAACGTACCCCATTCTTGGCTATATTTAGTTTGACATTCTTGTTAGTTTATAATTAAAAAATTAAAATAATATTAAAATGATTATTACCATTTGCAACTATTAAATTAATTGATAATCTTAAAATGTAGATTCCTTTTTTATTTTATTGGTTATTAATGTGGAATTCTAAGTGTTTTTATTTCAATGTTTTCCTATGAATACTATATAATTTCCTCCTATATTAGATTGTAGCTAAGGGTGGCAAATAGTGACATGACACAATAACCCGACATAAACACAATATAAAATTAACGGGTTTAAGTTTAGCATAAACCTGTCTGAGTCAGAACGGGTCAAATACAATTAGACACGATTTAATGTAGGTCATTAACATGTTAACTTGATAAACTCGAAAATGACACATTTAACACAATCATAAATAACTTAAAAGACAAATTATAAGTAAGTTAATTTAAAATTAATGTATTTATTAATTTGTTGATAATATAATTTTATTATTTTTTAAATATATTTTTTAAAAATTTTAATTTATTTTCAATATATTATATATTTTTATTAATATTTTTATAAAAATAATTTAAAATTTTGATTATATAAAGTTAAACATATATCTACACAATTATAACATGACTTACGTACAACACGACACATTTAGGACATGACTTATTTATGACATGATCCATTTAGAAAAATGTGACATGATCCATTTATAATATGAGTAACATGATGGCACGAATTGTCATCTTTAATTGTAACAATGAGTAAATATTTTTTTAGTTTTTTTAAATAAAATAATTTATTGCCATTAGAATATTTATATTCCTTGCGTCCTTGTTTTTCTTTCCCCCATCATGTCATTCCATTGGTAAAAAAATAAAATAAAATAAAAATATTTAAAAAGGATTAAAAAACTCAACGAATGGCAAAAAATACTGCTTTATTCTTTGACCGGATCTGGATCTTGGTTTCTTGGCTTTGCCCATCACTGGCCTTATTATTGCCCATAAATATTTTTCTTTATTTGCGTTCTTATTCTGCTCATAGAAAGTAGAAGAAAAATGCGAATTTAAAAAAAAAATTAAAAAACATATGAGTTCCAATATGTTATAAAAGTAAATTCAACCCAAGTCTTCCTATCAAATCTACATTTTTAAATTATTACATTTAGAAATTTCTCATGAAACAGATATATATAAATTCTTCAAATAATAGCCCAATAACTTTTTTATGAGTCTATCATCAAAATGTCCCATTCCCAATTAAGAGCTGCAACGTTTTCCCTTTTCTTTTTTGTAAGTTGGCCATACGAATTAAAAAGAAAATTCGTTGAGTTGATTTGGACTCCTGGTCTTTTAAATGAAAAAAGAAATTAAAATATTAAATAAGAAAAAGTCATATGAAATATTTTAGAGTGGGGCTAAAATTATCCCACAAGTGGATTAGTTTACTCCTATCACTAAGTTCACACCACCTAATTTTCAAAAATGATATATTCACCCCATATTTTTTAAAAAATCCTAAACTATCCTTATTTAAACATTAACTAACCTTATTATCCACCTAAAACGAATCCCCTCTTCATAACCGATCAATCCAATGCCAAAATTGTTGTCATTTGTGAAACCACCATCGTCTTAAAAACCTATTTTTTTTCCTCCAAAAATCTATTGTGCTAGCCTTAGAGAGTGTATTTGCAGTTGTTGCGACGCCAAAGCCGTGCCACCACCGAAGTTGTAGCCATCATTGGACTTCAACAAATCTTCAAAAAAGAAATGCAAATCTGGTAAGATTTGTAGTTTTTTGTGTCTAAAGGTTATTTTATCATAGTTTAGACAATGTTAGCTTCAATTTTGTATATGAATCACGAGCAATGGATTCTCCATTGCGAAGATACTATCTCAACCAGTTGGGTCGAGTCTCTTCTTAGAATCTCGGCTCAGTAGGGTTCTCCCTTAGAGTCTTGACCCACTGGGCCGAGCTTCTACTATTGGGCTGAGACTCTTATTTGAAGAGGCTCTGCTTAACTTGGCCAATACTCTTCTTAGAGTCTTGACCCATTATAGCCAAGCGACACACCGTCGCCAAGACCCATAATTGAAAAAAACAATTCTAGTTTTTTTCTTTATATGTTTATTTGCATTTGAATATCGTAATGAATTAATGATTTGTTATATTTTACGTAGAAATGGCACTAAAAAAGACAACAGTTGTAAGAAATAGGTCGAGAACTCAGTCAGAAAGTGCATCTTCTTCTAGGCCCCCATTAATGGCATCACGTAGGTAAGCTATGGTGGCAACAAGATCTAATCTTCTGTCAGCTAGAGAAAACTCCTCCCATTATTCACAACAACAAGAAGAAGCTGAAAAACATGAAATGGGCCATGTTCTTGAAGAGCACGAAGAAGGTGAAGATGCTCTTAGACCTTTTCCTGGTGGTCCGTCTAATCCGTCAATTCTTAAGAGTTTTAAGCACCATGTTGATATAGCAGTATGGAGGAACAAGGCAAATTTTTGTCCTCATAGTTTATAGTCAAATATTTCTTTTTCTCAACAATGAATTATTAAAAAAAAAAAATTTTGAAATAAACATTTTTGTGAGTGCAGCATCGATGCCCACTTGAATGTCACCCAGAATAGACTCACCTACTAGATTTGATCAACAAATCTAGATTGAGCCCCTTTATCACATCTTCCTATAGCTATGCTAATAGGACGCTTATATCAACATTCTTGGAGAGGTGACATCTAGAGACTAACACATTTCACCTCCTATTCGGTAAGATGTCGATTACACTTGACGATGTTTGCATTCTTCTTAGTATTGTAGCGATGGGCTGTAACATCCCATATCGGTCCAACACTAAAGTGATGCCTGGGCTAAATGAGCAATTGCGAGTCTTACTAGTGCCGAGCGCTTTTGGGAGACTCAGGTTCGAGTCTTGCCAAGAATAAAGCCCTACACCCAGTCAGTGGTAGCTAAGGTGTGGACAATATCGGTATATAGTAGGCTCGGGTTCTTACAAATGGTGTCAGAGCCACTCCGTGTGTACCAGAGGTATAAATCACGAGGACTAGATTGCTCCTAAGGGGATGGATTATAATATCCCATGTCGATCCGACTCCAAGGGGATTCCTAGGCTAAATGAGCAATTGCAAGTCTTACTAGTGCCGAGCGCTTTTGAGTGACTCAGGTTCAAGTCTGGCCAAGAACAAAACCCTACATCCAGTCAGTGGTGGCTAAGGTGGGGACAATATCAATATATAGTGAGCCTCGGTTGTTACATGGGCAAATTGATTTCTGTAAAATCGATCAAGCTCGATGGCGTTGTGTAGTTGGTGTGCGACTGCTTTGGTGTGTCCAAAGAAGAAGACGTTGAAGAGATCAAAATGGTTAAAGGGCGCACTATAAGTAAGAGATGGCCATGAAATCTCTTTGGTATGGCCAAAGCGAATATTAATGAATACTACGATGTTGAAGCAACTACTAAAGCTTCCATTTTGCATCTACTAGGCAGTACATTATTTACTGATAAGAGCGGTAGCTGAATACACGTCTCCTTACTTCGACTCCTAAAAAATGTAGACACTATCAGGTCATATACGTGGGGAGCAGCCGCTCTTGTATTGTTGTATCACCAGCTTGGTAGTGTTTCATGAGTCGAGATCTATCAGGTTGCAGGGTATCTCACCCTACTTGAGGTATATTTGTCACCTTTATTGTTAGTTGCATAATAGATTAACATTATTATAGGTAGTTTATATGTATTTTATAAAAGTTTAGTAGGAAATCAAGTATATTTGTGCATAATTAGTTGTATGAACATTTATACTATGAATTGCATGTTTCATTGCATTTGAGAATTGTTAAGTGTTGTTTATGGCATTTCTATGAGAAAATGATGTTTGGAGAAGGTTTTTAGTGTTTGTGACGATACGAACGAAGCAGAGAGATGAATACAACACAGATAACCAAAGAAAGGCTAAAAACATGAAAGAGCAACCAATGACCACGGTAGAAGAACAAATGACTAAGGTAATTGGAGAAAAGCCAGAAAAGCAATGAAAATCATGTCACACTGGTTACTGCGCTAACCAGAAGGAAAATTTTGGAACAAAAAAGTAATCGAGCACATTGACCATGGTCACCAGAATCCAAAAATTGTGTTTTGACATGGGTCGAGGATTACTGCAGTCATTAACCGCAGTAATGCTATTAAATTGTATTTTTCTAATTTTGTTTAGGGTTTTTAAGTTGTTTAATATATATAGGATAAGGTATTAGGGTTTAAGCATTCTAAACTTCAAAGAATAGTTAACTCTGACGGTTGAGAGCAGACGAAGAGCGAGAACAACGAAGAATTGAAGATTGAAGATCAAAACTTGAATATGATGCTTTGTATTCTTTATTTTTTGATGTTTGAACTAAGTACTATGTCAGGCTACTCAATTTAAAGTCTTGGATATAAATTTCTATTATAAGATCCTAAGAGTCAATATTCCATTAATTTTAATGTTTTGTTTTATATTATGGGTATTTAATGCTTATTGTTTACTGATCATGAACAATATGTTCTAAAACTATTAAACTAACTCAAGAAAGAGGTTTAATGGTTGGACTATTATAATATAGACCTAGATCAATTGATTGATTGGGAGGTTGTCGATTGTTTAGGAGGTTGCACATGATTACTGTTTGTAAAGCATTATTTTGTTAACTGTGCGCCTCGAGAGAGGGTATTAGGGAACTATCCTAATAGGTGTTAAGGTGCTTCGAGAGAAGGCCTTGATGATAAGTGTCCGAACCTACATAACTAGGGGTTTAATTAATTGGAATATGAATTAGGGGTGAGAATAAGAGAATTTACTATACTAGATAATTACTCAAAATAGTTTTCAAAACATAATTTCATTGCTTTCAATTGTTTTCAATTCAAATTAGGATTTTAACAAACCAAACTCATTTAAGAGCCTTAATAAAGTGAATGCCAACACGAGATTGGGATTTAGATAGTCAACTAGTATCTGTTCCCTGAGGACGATACACGATCTCTACCAGATATTACTATTGTGATCTCGTACACTTGTAGGATTGTCAACAAGTTTTTTGTGCCATTGCCAAAGAGGTGTTAATTGTCTAAAAACCAATTGGACTTGGTTTAGTTTTAATTAAGACAAATTTTTATTTTTATCTTTGTTTTGATTGCTCATATTTTCTTTTTAACTTCATTGAATACACTTGATCTTGTGTTTTCTTGTAGTGTTTTAGGTTTTGCATGAGTAGAGATTCTTTTGAAGTGCACGATCCAGATTTGTTCAAGACCATTAAGCAAATCCAGTTACAAGCCAAAGGACATGTGTCAACTATGGCTGACAATGGAACTTCTGGTGTGGGGATTAATGGAGAGGCACTATTACGGGATTTCTTCAAACCTGTATTAAACAACAATTATTCTGGGATAGCCAGGATGTCGATTAATGCGAATAACTTCGAGCTAATGCCTTCCTTTATTAAAATGGTGCAAGAGCAACAATTTGGGGGTTCAACAATAGAATATCTTATGGCACACCTCAATTCTTTCATGGATATCTATGAAATTGGCAAGATAAACGGGGTGACCAAAGATCAATTAAGGCTAAGGCTTTTCCCTTTCTCTCTAAGGGATAAAGCTAGGAATTAGTTGTAAACATTACTTCCAGGGAGCATCACCACATGGGAGGAAATGGGTCAAAAATTCCTCTAGAAGTATTTCACACCCTCTAAGGTTCATCAATTGCGAGGTAAAATTAGTTCATTCAAGCAATTTGAGTTCGAGTCTCTTTATAAAGCTTGGGAGAGATTGAAGGACTTATTAAGTCGATGCCCATAGTAGGGATATCTCCTATGGCTTCAAATTCAGATGTTTTACAGTGGACTCACTCCACCTACTAGAGCCTTGGTAGATTCTGCAACTGGAGGTTCATTGATGGGAAAGTCCACTATTGATGCCACCCAACTCATTGATGATATAAATGTTTTACATGTTTAAATTGCCACCATGACTCATCGGTTTGGTAAAAGAAAAGAGCGGCAGTGGACATTTTCAGAATCAGCAAAATTCGCCTGTTCATGCAATAGTAGAAGCAAACAAAGCACCTTTTACTAGAGAAGCTTCTATTGAACAATTGAATGTCATGAATAGATTCAGTGGTTATCAAGGTCCATCTGGAGGGTATAATGTTTCAAAGTACTATCATCCGGGAATCAAGAGTCATGAGAACTTTTCTTATGCAAACAATAGAAATGCTCAGCAACTTCTACCAGGTTTTGTGCCACAACAACCACTACAAGAGAAGAAGCCTTCCTTAAAAGACAAGTTAGATGACATAATGAATATGCATACTAGGTTCTTCAGGGAATTGATAGGGAGAGTGGTCTCTAGTATTGAAATTCAAATTGGAAAGATGAATGCTACAATCAAAAGCTTAGAAACTCAACTAGGGCAACTAGCACAGATAGTTTCAAACCAACAGATAAATTCCAAGGAGAGTTGCAAGGCAGTGATGACTAGAAGTGGGAAAGAGGTTGCAAGTCCATCTCACCCGTTCAACCCATCTATTGAAATTGAAGAAATTGACAATCTGATAAGGATGTTCCAAGTCCACCAACTGCACAGTCTGAACTTCTAGAGAAGTCACAAGGGAAACCTAAGGGGATTACTATTCAAGGGGGCAAAATCCTTGAACCTCCACCATTGCCATTCCCTCAAAGGTTTTATAAAAAGAAGCTAGATGACCAATTTACTAAGTTTCTGGAGATGTTCAAGAAGATACACATTAATATTCCTTTTGCAGAAGCTTTATAGCAAATGCCTAACTATGTCAAATTCATGAAGGAGATTATGTCTAAGAAGAGCAAGCTTGAAGATTTGAAATAGTGAAACTAACTAAAGAATGCAGTGCAATCCTTCAGAGAAAACTTCCTCAGAAATTAAAAGATCCAGGAGGCTTCACCATTCCATGCAACATTGGGTCAGAAGTGTTTGAGAAAGCACTCTGTGATTTGGGAGCAAGCATCAATCTCATGCCCATTTCAATGTGAAGAAGTTTGGCATGTCAGAGATTAAACCTACCATAGTTATCTTCAGCTTGCAAACAGATCTCTCACTTATCCACAAGGTATAATTGAAGATGTTTTGGTAAGGTGAATAAGTTCATATTTCTTATTGACTTTGTTGTTTTGGATATGGAAGAAGATGGTGAGATTCTGCTTATTCTTGGGAGGTCATTCCTAGCTACAAGCCATGCATTGATTGATGTACACAAGGGCGAGCTTACCTTAAGGGTGAATGAAGAAAAAGTGTTTTTCAATCTCTATAAGGTTACGCAATTCCCCATTGACCTACATGAATGCAAGAGAATTGAGGTCATCAATTCTTGCATTGTTGAAGTGGTGGATGAACTAAGCTCTCAAGATGATTTGGTTGGGTGCATCTCTCGCTCTACTTCCCCTTCCCAACCCATAACTGAAAATGAGAAACTAAGTGTTCTAACCTTTGAAGCTTCCCCACCTAAACCTAATAACACACACACACTTCCTTACTTGATTCCACCCAATCTGAAAATCTCCAAGATATTTCTAAAGCCATTGACTTGAAACCCTTCCTGATCATCTAAAATATGGCTATTTGGGTGGAGCATATCCTTAACAGTCATTATTTCTTCTTCTTCAACCTCTATTCAAGAAGAAAACTATTATAAATGCTTAGGGAACATAAGTCCACTATTGGTGGACAATTGAAGATATACGAAGTATTAGTCCAACTATTTGCATGCACAAGATTTTAATGGAAGAATCTTATAAACCTACAATGGAGCATCAGCGGAGACTAAATCCTATAATGAAGGAAGTAGTAAAGAAAGAGGTGATGAAATGGCTCAAAGCAAGAATCATCTATGCTATTTCATATTCATAGTGGGTCAATCCTACTCATTTGGTACCAAAGAAGAGAGGAATCACTATAATTACTAATGAAAAGGGTGAGACCATTGCTTCTAGAACTACTACAGGGTGGTGTGTGTATTGATTATAGGAAACTGAACAAGGCCACCATAAAATATCATTTTCCTCTGCCATTCATGGATCAAATGTTAGATTGGATTGTAGGTTATGATTTCTATTGCTTTTTAGATGGATATTTAGGCTACAATCAAATTATCATTGCACTAGAAGATCAAAAGAAGATTATTTTCACTTGTCCATATAGTACTTATACGTTCTGTGGGATGCCTTTCGGCATATGCAACGCACCAATCACTTTTTGGAGATGAATGATGGCTACTCTTGCACATATTATAGAAGATATTGTGGAAGTATTCATGGATGATTTTTCTGTGTTTGGTAATACCTTCGATGGCTACTTATTCAATCTAGAGAAAGTTCCTCCCATTGTGAAGAGAAAAACTTGGTGCTTAACTGGGAGAAATGCCACTTCATGGTTCGAGAGGGCATTGTCTCAGGACATAAAATATCTGTGGAAGGACTTGAGCTGCACCGTGCAAAGATCCAAGTGATTGAAAATTTGAATCCACCTACATCTATTTGGGAAGTGCATAGTTTCTTAGGGCATACGGGGTTCTATCATCGTTTTATAAAGAATTTTTCTTAGATCACCTGCCTTCTATGCAATCTACTTGAGAAGGACGCTAAATTCAACTTCAATGGTGAGTGTTTGGAGGCTTTCAATACATTGAAAAAAGCACTGATGTCGGCTCCTATTATGTCTACTCCAATTTGGGAAGAGCCCTTTGAAATTATGTGTGATGTCAGTGACTATGTTGTTAGTGTTGTGTTGGGACAGAGACGTGACAAGATGTTTAGAGCTATCTAAATGGTACTGGGTTAGGCACTCTGGTGATCGAGGTCACCAGGACAATAACTGGGCCTGCATTCTAGTGACCGCAGTCACCAGAACTCACGCAACCAAGCAGTTGGGTTACCGCGGACAGTAACCACGGTAACCCAATGACCTTTTTTGTGTTTTCATGCAGTTACCACAATCACTCTAGACTGACCGCAGTAACTGCATCTTTTAAAGCAAAAAAACTGCCATTTTTTATCATTCTGTGGTGGTTTTCTCTGGATTTTCTTCCATCCTAGGTCCATTTTTGAGCATTTCTTCATTCCAACTCAACAATGTAAGTTTTTTTTATTTATTTTTATGCTATTTCCATCCTTTAATCTTGTATTTAGGATACTTTCATGTGTATTTGAGCATTTTGAACAAGTTCTTCAATGTTTGTTTTTCATTCTTCATGCCCTATTTCATTTTCTTATTTTTGCATTGCTAACAGCCCTAAATCAATGTGATGAACATGATTTTACTCTTTAGTTCTTCTATTAAGTAACTAGAAGGATTTGGATGCTCATATTGTATTGAACAAAGTCCCAAGGAGTGTTTGCCTTGCTCTGTGTTTGATTTTCTGATATTTGTATGGGTTTTAATGGGTGCTAGACTATTTTCTATTGCTACAAATACTTATGTCATGGGGCTTAATTGAGCTAACATATCTATTATGCAAGTTGTTTTAGATTATTTAGTTTATTTGCTCTGTTTCTTACTTATTCAAAGTGGTTTTCCTTGCCTACTAACATTGCTTGCAGGCCGCCTAAAATGAAGCATCCTGTATCAAAAAGTAGACAAGCACCAGCCCCTTCTGCCTCTGAAGATAGGCAAAACAAATGTATACCATTATACAAGATAGTCGCCACCTAATTCTAGAGAGGGGCATAATGTTCATGATTGAAGAATGCAACCTAGGCATAGATGCAATGGTAGCCTCCCATCACTAAGAGAAGCTGATTAGTGCCCTAATGACCATCGTTATTCCATTAGTCTAAGAATTCTACACCAATCTTCTAAATAGAAAGGCTCAACTGTGTGGGTTCGAGGCGAATGGGTCCAATTTTGTGCAGTAGCAATTAATGAGGTTTATGGACTACTTTCAGACAAACGTGATGACTACTCTGCCCACTTAGCTGACCGCTTCAATGTAGAAGATATCCTAAAGACCCTGTGTGTAGAGGGTGCCTCTTGGATTTGTTACAATAACAAGCCAGTGAGCTTATCTAAGAGCTCATTCACCACAGCTACCAAGGTATGGTTATATTTAGTTTGTGCTAACTTTCTACCTTCCTTGACTATTAATAGGGTCACAATGGAGAGACTTGTCCTGGTATATTGCATAATGAAGGGCCTATTGATCAACAAAGGTTCTATCATTTCTAATTCCATTCGATCAGCTATCGATAGGACCAATGTAAGCTTGCCTCACCCTATCTTGATCACAGAGCTATGTAAATGGGTAGGGTCGTATGACAAAAGGGGGAGCCTCTACTGAAGATGAAGGATCACATTGCTGTGAAGATGTTCACCACAGCCCGGTCAAGAAATGGAAGACTACTGCAGCACTTCCTTCATCAACTACTGCAGCACCTCCTTCATCTTCTGCTGTAGCGGCTCCTTCCTCCTATACTGCACAGCCATCAGAGCTTCATATAGTACTACACAGCCTAGCTAATATCACACGCTGGCTTCACAGAGAGAACCCGGCAATGGCGTAGGCTAATCCCCCATCATGCTGCTTAGCCCCGTATATGGATCTTACATGTTGTGATCTGTTAGTAACTCCTGCTCCGCCTATAGAAGGTGATGATGATGATGATGATGATGGTGCTAATGATAACAATTTTATTACGGAGGCTAAAGTTTTTGGGGACTGATGCCATGTTTTCTATTTCATTTTGGGATGTATGTTCTTTATTATTCAGCTGCACTCCTGTATAGATAACTAATATGTTTGACTGTTTCTCTAGCTAATATGTCTGCTTAGTTATTTGGTGAACTCCAGGCTAACTTCTCTGCCTTTTTGTATGTATGTCTTTGATGGTTTGCTCTCCCATTTGTGTGTGTCAGTGTGCTCTTGAGGACAAGGCACAATTCAAGCTTGAGAGTATGAATTAAATACTAATCATCTTCAACGTGTTAGGTTTAGTTTTTTTTATGTTTTTTTCTATATTTTATTTCATGTTTATTTTCTCAGTTGTTTTGTCTTGCATGTTTTAGGATCATTTCATATGTGTCAATTAGGCAAGATTCATACCATATTATTGAAACCTTCACTAAGTAACCAATGAAATTTGAAGTTCTTATAAAATAATGAAACAAAGAACTAGGGTATGTTCAAAAAGTCTGTGTACTTGGTTTGTCTGAAATTGAATTTGATGGAACCATGTAGTCTTAGGTAGATTGAGAATCTAAAACTGAGGAAAGTAAAGAGTAGAAACCAAATTACAAATAGAATGAATTTTCCACTAACCCTTAAAGTAATCAAATCTATCTTGATTATTGCTTAGAGAGAACTTTAGAAAGAAAATGACATAGGCCATCTTTCTTTAAGCCATAGCCTAAAGGTCGGTCCTAGAATTACTAACCCTCTATAGCCAATTTTGAGCTTTATAGTCTATTTTCTTGTTATGAACGTAAACATCATATAAACAAACTATCCTTTTATAAATACCTCAATTGAACTTATTTATGTACACTAATGGTTTTAATACTACCCACTCTGAGATGTGTATGAATGTGGGAATGCTGACATTGAAATACATGTATCTTCAATTTTTATTTTTTAAATAAATAAATAAATAAGGGTTATATTTATTTTAGTATTATCAATGAAAGCTAAACTTGTTACTTTTGTATGGGTGTACATGTGGATACATATTGAAGTACATATGATGAAATAAGTTTGGGGAGCTATGAAGGCAAGGTTATGAGAAAGAATGAAGAAAACAAGGGATTGATTAAGAAAGGATCAAGCTACATTGAGAAAATCAAATAAAACAAGTTGTTATTATTATTTTGAGTATACATCTGAGTCAGAATGAAAATCCTATTACACTTGTACCATGAGCCAGACCACATTACAACCTAGAGAAAAAACCCATTGATCCTGACTATAGCTCGGGTTGAGTAAAGGATTGACAAAGGAGAGCATTGAGAGGGTTTGTTTACTTAGTTATTAGAAGAGAATTTTTATGAGTAGGATGGCAACTGCAAATCACCTACAAAGTCTAGGATGATTGAAATATTGACAGATGAGAGGGTGAAGTTGTAGAAGAATAGCGGATGAATTGAAAATCTAGACAACTTGAGCAACTTTAGTAGCGTGTTAATGAATTGTAAACTATAGGAATGAATAATTGAGGTTACAATGATTAGTCAAAAGAAATTCAACTGTATATGGTATGTCACGTAGATATAGATTTTGAGTCATTGTTCGAGGGCGAATAATAGTCTAAGTTTGGGGTATTTGTTAGTTGCATAATAGATTAATATTATTATGGATAGTTTATATGTATTTTATAAAGTTTAGTAAGAAATCAAGTATATTTGTGCATAGTTAGTTGCATGAGCATTTATACTATGAATTGCATGTTTCATTGCTTCTGAGAATTGTTAAGTGTTGTTTATTACATTTCTATGAGAAAATGATGTTCGGGGAATATTTTTAGTGTTTGTGCAAGACAGGAACAAAGCAGAGAGATGATTACAACATAGAGAAGCAAAGAAAGGCTAAAAACATAAAAGAGCAACCAATGACCATGGTAGAGGAACATATGACTGAGGTAATTGGAGAAAAGCCAAAAAAGTGAAAATAAAAATCATGTTACACTAGTTACCGCAGTAACCAAAAGGGAAATTTTGGAATGAAACAGTATCGAGCACACTGACGGTAGTCACCAGAATCCAAGAATCGTGTTTTGATATGGGCCAAGGATTACCACGATCATTGATTACAGTAATGCAATTAAATTGTATTTTTCTAATTTCGTTTAGTGGCGGTTTTTAAGTTATTTAATATATATAGGATAAGGTTTTAGGGTTTAAGGGTTCTGAACAACGAAGAATTGAAGATTGAAGATTAAAACTTGAGTATGATGCTTTGTATTCTTTACTCTTTGATGTTTGAACTAAATACTATGTCAAGCTAGTTAATTTAAAGTCTAGGATGTAAATTTCTATTGTAGGATCCTAAGAGTCAATATTTCAATTAATTGATTTTGATGTTTTGTTTTATATTCTGAGTGTATAATGCTTATTATTTACTGGTCATGAACAATATGATCTCAAACTATTAAACTAACTCGAAAAAAAAGTTTAATGGTTAGACTATCATAATATAGAACTAGATCAATTGATTGACCGAGAAGTTGTTGATTGTTTAGGAGGTTGCACGTAATTACTATTTGTAAAGCATTAGATTATTAACTGTGCGCCTCAGGAGAGGGTATTAGGGAATTAAACGAATAGGTGTTAAGGTGCTTTGGGAGAGAGCCTTGATGATAAGTGCTAGAACCTACATAACTAAGGTTTAATTAATTTGAATATGAATTGAGGGGGAGAATAAGAGAATTTACTATCCTAGATAATTACTCAAAATAGTTTTCAGAACATAATTTCATTGCTTTCAATTGTTTTCAATTCAAATTAGGGTTTTAACAAACCAAACTCAATTAAGAGACTTAATAAAGTGAATGCTAACACTAAATAGGGATTTAAGATAATTAACTAGTATTTGTTCCCTGATAACAATACTCAGTCTTTACCGAATATTATTATCGCGATCTCGTACACTTGCGGGATTGTCAACAAGTTTTTGGCGCCATTGCCGGGGACGGTGTTAATTGTCTTAAAATCAATTGAACTTGGTTTAGTTTTAATTATGACAAATTTTTATTTTTATTTTTGTTTTGATTACGTATATTTTCTTTTTAATTTCATTAAATACACTTGATCTTGTATTTTTTTTTGTGGTGTTTTAGGTTTTGCATGGTCGAGATAGTGCTGGAAACAAACCATTAAAAATGTGATCTTTTAACTACACATAACTCAAAATATACTTCATTCATGCCTATAGTACTTGTAGAATCTGTTTCTTGTGTTATTTTTTTCTAAAAATTAACTAAATATTAATTCAAATAAGAGCTCTAACTTTAACAACTAAAATAAAAGAAAATACTACCTAGATTAGTACACCTTTTTACCAATACAAACTTAAAATCTTATTTAAAAATATAAACCTTACAAAAAAAAAAAAAGACAGTATGCACGTCGAAAAGTTATTGTTGCTCGTAAAAATGATGAAGGAATGATAGGACCACTTAGTGTGGTAGTTTAAATATTTTATGTAAAAATAAAAATTAAATTAAATTATAAAGTAAAGAGGTCACTTTCGAAGGTAATTTTAGACCCACTCAAAAGTTTTGAAAACCGGACCACACCTACCGCAAAAAATAAATAAATAAATAAATAAGGGACCATGCCATATTAAAAAGGTTCCACGTGGGGCTTTTTTTATACTTATTCAGTATTTCCTTTTTCTTTATCCAATCTCACGAGGACTCAAATCTCCCTTATAGCGAGGGAGGAGTCAACATCAATTGCACCTTTTTAATTTCTTTTTTTGTTATTATATTTCGTGGAGATAATGACGTAGGTCTCATAAACTCCCAGCCACATTCAAATGATTTCACCGATTCCTCTTCAGATTTTCGAAGGTGGCGACACGAGCCGACAAGTTCAATCACGTAGAAGTGGAAAAATTGAGCTCGGGCTGAACCTACCTTTGACTTTAAGAAGCACATTGAAAACGAGTTAACAACTTTAGGGATATCATGCGCATTGGGACTATCTAGCAACCGACAAACTTATAACTAATTTTCTGGGCAGCAACGTAAAAGTTAATAATAATTAGATTTGGTAAGTAATGTAAACATTTAGCTTCGGAAGGATTTTCCAAATTTATGTAAAAAGTTTTCATTGAACAGTGCTTGTGATAAATATTTTGATGATTGTAATTTTTCAAAATTTATGGGACGAGTATAACTTGTCGTGAATATTCTTTTGTAGGTCAAATATGTTCTGCCATTATAACATTGGATACAATATGAGTATAGATAAATATTTTTTTAGTATTCTATATATATATATATATATATAAAATAAAGGATTAGTATATACCTTTTTATATATAAGAAACAAAAGATTATTTGAAGGTTTGTATGTGTAAAATAAAAGACAGAGTACGTAAAAGGGAGCATGAGATAGAAAGTAGAAAAAGGAGGTCGACGGGTAAATTTGAAAGTTGCGCCACCCATTGAATACAAAAAGCGCTACCTGCGCTAAGCAACAGCCATGGAAACGTTTGTACCGCGTCAAATCCGCCTTTCTTTTGGGTTGTTAATTTGTTGTGGGTTAGTTCCAAGGCACAAGTTGGGTTAAGTTGACTGGAAAGGTTTCATATAAGTTTTAAATAAAAAATATATATACGTTGATACAAACTCTTTTGTTCATAATATAAAAAAAAATACCTTAAGGAAACTCTTTTATTTATAATTTTATAATAACTTAAATGATAAATAATTTAAAAATATGCATAAAATTAATTTAAAAATACACCGTAAAAAATTAGCCCAAAAAAAGCAGTGGTGGAGGTTAAAATTAGCTAGAATGTGAAGAATAGGTTTTAGAAAAAAAACAAAAAACAAAAAAAAAAACAAGAGGAAAGACTAGGAAAATGGTTAAAGAAATAATACGTCAAGTTCTTCAAAATAAAGTCGTTTTTCAATATTAGTATTTTTAAATTATATTTTTAGTTTGAGAATGCAAATGGAATGCAGTACATCTTGCTTTCACTTCAATTTAAATTTAAAAAAAAAAAAAAAAGAAAGAAAGAAAGAAAAAAGCATCAAAGATAGAGATAGCTAACCACTCTGACTGAATTAATCGATAACAGCTGCTTTCAGATCCATTCATATTAATTGAGATATCATACAGCTGTTTTAAAGCAATAGCCTCGATTGATAAATTGGTTGACTCAACACGATTCATTAATGAAAAGATTGAAAATAATTGAACACCATGATACGTTTCATCTGGCTGCCGAGAGACCAACTTTCTCATCCTCCCCACTTTCTTATTCTATCTTCCGCAACCGAAGCCTGCAAAATATATAAAATTAATCATAAGAACACATAGGAAATAAGCCAGAAAGATCTAAACTCAGTTGTAATCTCAGCATTTTCTTTTTTAATTTTTCATTAAAAGGATAAACAATTTTACCTCTTTGTTCCAGTTTGTTCTATATGTCAAGAGAAAGAGGATTAAAGTTTGCAGAATTGTGCCACCCATCATTCCCCACCAAATGCCCTGAAAGACTCCCAATTTATTAGTTAGAACAATCAGTTCATGCTGGACGCAACATTCAATCAGTAACTGAAGTGAAATTTACAATTCTGTGGGGGAAAAAAAAAATACTGTTCACATTATCTTGTGGGCATAGATGACTTGATATCTATAGAGGTAATTGGTAAGTTCCCAGTACCGTGGACTCCTATGGAGAACCCAGTATTCCCAAGTAGACGTGTGAATAGACAGTTTAATTTTACGGGTTATGCATGGGTAAGATTACCTCGACGCCAAAATTGCCTAAATAACCCAGAATGAGACCCAACGGAACCCCAATGAGATAGTAGCAGCCGACATTCACATAGGCAACTACGCTTTGCCACCCAGCTCCAATTGCAACACCTGCAAGTTGATTATAAATATAGTTTCAATCAAGCTTAATTTACTCAATCAAGCTTAATTATATGTATATGTATATATATATATATATATATATATATATATATATATAATTAAGCTTGATTGAGTAAATTAAGCTTGATTGAAACTATATTTTTTATACCATGGGGTATAGCCGATTAGTCCGCCACCTGGGTGCACACTCCCACTCCAAGGCCAAGATCTAGGAGACAAGAGGAGACCCAATCGGTGGATGGATAACTCGAAGCTAAGACATAAGTCTCAGCATTGAGTTCATTCGATGGCAATACTCAAGGCAACCACTGTGCCAATGCCCCTAGGGGCTTGGTAGAATATATTAAACAAACTATATATTAATTAGTATGATCTGCAAACAAAAATAAACATGTATTTTGTTGCGGCTGGGCGGTTTGGAAGAGAGTGCAAGATGGGGGGATGAACCAATACAAAACTTGAATGGAATAGAGGTGGATCCAACCAGAAAAAAAAAATAAATAATAAAAAATAAAAAAAATAAAAAAAACTTTGAAGTTGTATTGATGTGCAGATAAGACAAAAGAAATAATTAAATTATGCTTCAATTCACTGAACTATATCATATTTGTGAAACATTGTCCAGTTGCTGAATTAGTCATGGAAGAAATGACAAGAAAGGTTGTCAATTTGAGCAAAGCAAAGTTTTAATTATAGGTACAACATGCTAATAAATCAAAAACATGTGTTTCCTTGCTACCCTCTATAGTAGATTCTTAAGCCAAATAATTGAAAAGACAGACTAATTAAATGACGAGAAGAATGCAATAATTAAAAATAATTACCAGAAAGAACGGGCTGCACGTTGTCCAAGGTGATGCAGAGAGCGAGCAATGATGTGAGTTCACGGACGCGCTTCCTCACAACATCACTACTTGTAAAAACTTTGGGGTAGTCATGCTGGAATATGATCAGTATAATTGAAAGGCAAAGGCCAATAGCAAAAGAAGTTGCCACAACCACGAGAATGGAGAACTTCGCAGTTCTTGGATGACCTGCTCCTAGCTCATTAGACACTCTAACGCTGCATTTTACAAAAGTAAAGTGATCGGTGCACACAATTTTAACACGCAAACACAATCAGATTGATGCGAATTGAAATTATGTACACATCTTCATGTTTATCTTTTATAAGAGCACTAAGGTACTTACAGATACAGAGTTGTGTATCACAGGAAGACAAAGATATAAAGTATATATAGGGTTAGTAATCAAGTTCTTGAAGTTGAAGCAAATATATATAAATATATATATATACATATATACCTGATTGCTGCATTGAATCCAAATGCCACCATAACCGTCCAGTTCAAGATGTTTGTGCTACACACAAGTACAAGATAGATTAATAAATGACATACCCATTGATGCATTACGACTAGTTTTAGCTTCATTAAGGAAATTACCATATGGACAAAGCATCAACGGATACTTGCGGATCCTTCAAATAACCGGCAAACAGAATCAGGGCTGTGAAGTACCACACCTCTAGGCTGCAATTCACAAACAAAAAACATAATCATGCAAGGAATTTAATCCTAAGAGGAAAATAAAACGAAAGAGCCAGAGAAATGGTAGTTAGTAGTAAACAAGGCCTTGCCAAAGCATCACTGCAGACGCGAAAGACAACTTAACGAATCCCCACAAACTCTGGAACGCCTTCCATGAGAAACCAGACCAAGCTCGCCCACAAGTCCCACTGAATATATACGCCAACTGAGCCAACACCAAGAACCACCACGACACGTTAAGCATCACAGCCGCACCAATCAATCCCCATTGCAACTTAAAGATCAACACCCAGCTGAACACCGCGTGTAGAACCAAAGACACAAGCGATATCACTGCCATTGCCATCATCTTGCTCTGCGCTTGCAAGAACTTGGCAATTGGAAAGTTCATCGCATAAGCGAAAAGCTGAGGAATGACCCATATCACAAACTTGCCCGCGACACGCGCTATCTCCTTATCCTGTCCGATCGCCACCAACAAGTACTCCGAAAAAATGTAGAGAATCGATAATAACAAACCAGTAGCGCCCAAAATGAGCCAAGATCTCTGCATGTATACGCCCAACATGTCCATTTGCCCTGCGCCGTAAGCTTGACCACAAAGCGTCTCTAGGGCACTTCCCATCCCCATCTGTTCCCCAAAATTTAAAAATCAAAAGAAAGTAAAATGAAATGAAATTAAAGCTAATGTCAAGATGAATGATTTTAATCACCATGATGCCGTAGGAGAAGCTGACGATGACACCGTTTCCGATGGAAATAGCGGCGAGCTCGAGATTTCCAACGTGACCCACCAAGGTCTGAGTGATGGCAGAGATGGAGTACTGACACAAGGAAGCGAAAATGGCTGGACCGGCGAGGAACCACAGCTTTTTGGACTCGGCACCAAACCGTTTGAAGAAATCGCGAGCGCCATTGATGGGTTCAATGTCGCCCTCTGCGAGTAAGTGGGAGGTGAGAAAACAGTTTTCGGGTTCTGGATGTGCGCTTGGGAGGAGAGGGTCGTGGTGGGGGTGGTCATTACCGTTTGGGTTTGCCATGGATTATGAGTGAAAGTTGTGGGAGGATTGGTTCATGAAGGGGGTGTGACTGGTGAGAAGGGAAGTGGCTTATTTATAATGGCCGTATGGATGGTTTGGCGAGTGACTGTCCGCCTTGACATTAAAAATTTAGTGAATTTATTTAATTAGTTATGTCGTAGTCGCAGGCAGCAGCCGAATCGTGTTTGCATAATTAATACAAAAGATTGCTAATCTACCCCACATATAATTAATAGGTTTTTCCTTCTTAAATGAATTTAAGAGCGTTAAATATGATATGGTTCTAAATCACTCTGTATGATTCAATTTAAATACAAATTTTTTATATTAATTTTTAATTAATTTTAATAATTTAGTTAGTTAGTTTTATAATTTAGAAATTAGTTAAAAATTATAAATTAAATAAAACTCTATTCTTGTATAAATCTTTATTGAGATAGGTGAGAAGTATGTGCAAGAATTTGTAATTTTGATAGATTTTGATTATAAGTTTTAACTTATTGGCTCATAGTAAATTATTTTTATCTCTCGTAAGCATATGTGATATGTAAAATTATTTAAATATGTGTGTTTTTATATTTGGGTTGATTTGCATTCATTTCAAATTATTGGTATTTGAAATATTCACATTGCTTGATTTATTTCTACTGTCGCCTCATACAATAAATTTGTGTCAAAGACATATTTCTTCCATTCTATCAGTGTCTCCATTGTATGACTTATTGGTATATTTGTGTAGTCATGAATTCATTAAAGAAGAAAGAAAAAGTCCTTTCAATTTGAAAAGACATATTGTTTGTAGAAGAAAAAGGACACTTTTTTTTTCCTTTTTGTAATATTAGACAATATGAATATCATAATTCTTTTAAAATTTGTAACATATTAAGTGCGAAGATAAAGTGACATTTTAGTAATTCACAAAGATAATGAGATTTACAAGGGAAACAATCGCTATTTATGATATTTTTAAGAATATCATTAAAAAATTAAATAAATATTAAAAATATCTTTAGGGATATTATAAAAAATGACAAAAAAGTAAAAAAAGTTATTTCTATTGTACATCATAAACATTTTAAAATAAATTTCAACCTATAAATAAAGATAGAAGGATAGTTAATTTCATAACGATCCTTCTTCTCTCTTAAAAATTACAAATTACGTTACTAAGCTGGAAACAATAAAATGAGTTAAAGTATTAATGTGGGAAAAAACTTATGTTTGCTTATTATTTCTCTACTTTCTAAATAGTGAATTATGCACACGATTTTACACTTTTTAAAATTGTTGGATAGCTAAATGCAGTCGATGTTATTTGAGTTTACAGAATATCTTTGTATTATCTTGTTATCATGTATTGCTTAAATGTTTTTTACACTGTTATTATCAATTGAGTTAATGTGTGAGAAAACTCGCTGAAGGACCCACTAAGCGTTATGCTCACTAATCTCTTTAATTTTTCGGGAATTGATAAATGAGAAGGTTAAATAAAGATCTTGGGCAAGCAATACAAGAAGAAGGGAAACTAAAGAAAAAGAAATTGAATATATAATACACATTTGTAAATAAAACTAAATAAGTTATGATGTAATACTCTAAAATTTTTAAGTCAATAATTACTCAAGATGATTATAATTGAGTGTCAAATAATTGTAGTCAACAAAGGTTGATCGTTATCAGGAACTGGTAAAGTCAATCAGTCTGACATGGATACAATAAACTTCGAAAAATTATTTTGAGGACAAAATGATCAAATTAGATGACAAACTTCGTGTCGAAATATTCAAGAAGCTAAAGAGACTTAAAGAAAAATATAAAAAATAAATAAATAAATATAAAAAAATAATAGTATTAATAATAATAAGAATAAGAATAATAAAATAATAATAATATTTATAATAATAATAAATGATAAATAATAAAAATCAAATCATCAAATAATTAATTATTTTATAATGTCATGAATAGTAAAGTTGATTATTTTAATTAATTAAAATAATTAACTAAACTCTATCTTTAATGATGATAGTAACCTTCAACTACTATCATTAATTAAACATGTCTTTACAGAACATAAATAATATTCTCCAACCTCCCCCAATATCATTTTCATTAATTAAAGAGAATAGTATTATTTTTAATTAAATAAAAATAACTTTAAAGTACTTGAATAATATTTTTTAATCATCACTATTATCATTTTTAATTAATTAAAGATGATAGTGTCATTTTTAATTAAATAAAAATAGTTTTAAAGTATATGAATAATATACTTTAAACCACCATTATTAATACTTACAATTGCTTATCAACAAGCATGTATGAGCTCCCTTGCCTCTCCATTATTCTAAACTAACCTCCACCATATCCAAAACACTAACTTTAATGATCAAAACTCTACTATATATAGAGAGTCTCTTCCCTCATTCTCCTCACACTAAATTGAAGCATTGAAAGGTCCCTGATAGGACAGGAAGAGGAGGAGAGTTTGGAAAGAAGAGTAACTAAAGTTGAGGTATAAATTATCTTATTAGTCTCTGTAAAATTATTTTTCTATTCCTTTTATTTGATGCAAAGTTTTAGTTACATTATAGCCTAAAAAACCATACCATTTTAGGTAAGTTTTGAAGACCACAGATGGCCAAAAAGGTCCAAATTCTTCACCATCAAAGAGTGGTTGAAATAAGTGTTACAAAAATTATCACCCAATATTAGTTACAAAACAATAACTTTCATGCTATTTTTGGAATGGTAGAGGATGATCCAAGGAAACTGCCACTAACCTTGTCAAGTGTATTACAAAATAGACTGAAGAATGACTCCTATTGGACACCCGGAGCCACCGAATCGACCTTCCAAAAGTTGTGCAAAAATGGGACAGATTCGCAAACCAGTAGGTTCATGTGCATTTCTGTTCAAACATGGCCCTAGCTCAGGATAACGGTCGAACATGGCCCTAGCGCAGGAAAACAGTCGTTTTCATGACGTTTTCTATCGTGAGCACTACAAGATAGACCCAAGAATCACATAAAATGGAGTCTCAAAATCCTGTTATGACCTCTTGGAGTTTGGTATACGATAAATGTAACTCATAAATTAGACATTAAACAACTCACATCAAAGTTCATGGGTTATTTTGAACTTGAGAACACTTTGGAGGTTATTTTGAATCTAAAGCTAAGTTTAAGAGCTAAATACAATACCAACTAAAACTGGAGTACTTTAATAGAAATCTCATAGGACTAGTACCAGCATGGGCATCAAACAACATAAAGAGTATGTAAATCGAGGTGGAGATGATTTTCAACTCATACTCTTTTTAACCATATATTTGCTTGCATATTATATATAAAACGACCTAGGTGGTAGTTGAATGTACCCTTTATTGATCGTATAATTAAATATTTATATTTGTATTGATTTTGTGAATGATGACAACATGATTTGAACACATGATGCTTGCTATGATCATATGCATGTGACTATGATAGATTTAGAGCATATACATGATGTTGTTTATGCATGGAATGATATGCACATAAATTTACTAAATGAGTATATTCTATGAGAATATGTCATTATAGAATTCAAATATGATAAAGATATGATTAAATGAATGTTACATATTATACTCATATGCATGAGGATGTATCTTTTAGAAAATTATCATCTAATATGCATGAACATGTTAGTGACCAAATACAAGATCACTCTTAACAAGATAACAACACACTTGGAGGAGTTGATCGGTCTAAGGACCATCAACGATGGTTCTCACGTTAACATCTCGATGAAAAGATGGTGTGTGATCACACTTAAGAAACTCGATCGTGCCTCGCGTATTGTAACACTCTATATTTTATTTGACACAAAAATTAATTTAAATAAAAATAAATGTGTGTAAATATATGCATTTGTACGAATTTTGCATATACATATGTATGATTATATACATGTATTAAAAATATACAATACGTGTATAAATTAATTAATTAAAATAGTAATAATAATAATAATAATATTTGTGTAAATAAAAAGGAAATAAAGGAATTTCTAAAAATTTCAAATAAATAGAAAAATGTTCGAAAACAAGATTTAAATGTTTATTAAAATATTTATTAAAGGAATAAAATAACTTAGATCGGTTTAGGTAGAGAAAAAAATCGGAAAATAAAATGAATACTTATGGGGCCTTTATGAACTGATTTAAAAAAAAGGGAAACTGGACAAAATTTTCTCTATGAACAGTAACCATGAGTACTGTTCATATACGATTACTATTCATCCGATTACTATTCATCTCATTTTTAATCGCAGAACAGACAACGAAAAACAAAAAGAAACGAACAAATTTCAGACATCCGTTTTTGGGTAATCGGAGATCCGATTTTCGTCCAGAGAAAGTCAAAATGATCCAGATTAGATCTAGAGCAATTCTAAGTGATTAAGGTAAAATTTCGAAGCCTTAAACTAGTTCAAATTATTTTCCATAGGCTAACAACATCAAAATGACAAAACTGATCGACGATTTGGGAGTTTTGACGCACGGAATGATTCAGAGCGAATTGAGCTCAAATCTTCTTTTTAAATCGATGAATGAAAGATTCTAAACTAAATTATGAAAGTTTTGACTGTTCATTTGCAGTTTTTGATGGATCTACGAGTTTTTTAGAGGATTTGAAGCTTTTGGAGGGTGAAAATCCTTTCGACAAGAATAAAATTAGATTCGCTCGACGTTTGAGATAATAGTCAGAATTAAAGTCGTTATATTCTGAATTTGAAAGAAATTGAATATAATTTTGTATTTCGATGTGGTGAAATGAGAAATCCAAATTTTTTGGGACCCTTTTTGCAAGGAAATTCACGTAGATGGGTTTTTGATGGTGTATAACCTCAATAAGAAATTAATTGGAGGCCACGAAAATGTAAAGAACAAAAATTTGTATACATCGACACCAAATTTGTGAATTTTGGATGTCAAATGGACTTTTTTGTGAATGATTGACTAATGAGATTATTTATGAAAATTTAGGAAATTAAAGAAAGATATGATTGGGAAGCTTAATTATTTTATTTTCTGCTATAAAAATATGATATTTGAGCAAAAAATTAATGATATTTGAATAAAAAAATAATGTTAAAAGATATGGAGACTATTTGAGTTAATGCGCAGCAATATGTGAGGCCTAATGCTTGTGTAGAATTAAATATAAAAAATAAATATGTTAGAAATTATTATAAAAATAAATTAAATTTGATTTGTGCATCTAAAATTATTTTTAATAGGTTAACTACGGTGAATGAGATACGTGCCCAACGGGATTAGTTGTTGGCATTCTGTGAGTATTTCTTTATCGTGGTTATTTATATGGCATTGTAGATATAAAATGGATTTGAATATAAGCATGCTATTCGTCTTGACATATTTGCATTTGATTTGACATTCATAAAATTTATTTTACACGGTAGCGTGTTTTGGATTTGCAAGAGCATATCTAAAATACGATATTGTTTCGATGGACTCAGCCACGAGGAATAATACTTCTTATGTGATAATCCATATGAGACTGAATCATGAGAAGTATCAGCCTTTTTATATGTGATAATCATCGAAATGGTTGTGGAGTAGGTGATAATTAGAGATACAGTTTACTATTGTCCAGACCAGACATGAAGTGAGACTGACTCAACTGCTGAAAAATGTAGATGTGCATGGTTTTATAAATGATGCATTGAAAATGACATGATCACTATATTGAATGCATATATGTATGATTGGAATGTGCAAAACGAATTTAAATCTAATTTGATTTTCTGCATGATTATTTAAATGCATCTAAATGTCATTGATAAATATTACTCACTGGACATGTTGTAGTTCACTTATTATATTCACCATTTTAGGAACAGATAGAAAAGGAAAGAGGCCAGCGCGAGAAGAGTAGACGACTATTCTGTTATTGTTTGGTGTGTAGGCTTAATTCTATGGTGAACTTTACTTTTGTATAATTATAATTCTCACTACATATGTAATATCATCTAGAGGAGTATGAATTTGTTTGTACTAGGTATGGGTGTGAAATGATGTGGATTTTAAATTATGAATTATGATTGATAATAATATGTTGAATATTATCTATTATGAATTGGTGGAGTGAGAAAATGTTTATCGCGTGACAATTTTTATTTGGGATAAGTCAAAGTTTTAGGGGAGACTCTGTAAAAAATTTTGTGTGGATATGGAGTAGTTTGAGAGGATGAGGCTAACATAGTATTATATACATTAGTGTAGCATATATGGTATTATGTGTCGGTCATGACCTTACTGTTACGAAGTGGGTTGCGACACGTATCTTTTGAATCTGTAGACTGCTGGATATAAGGACGCATAGCCTAGACGTTAGTGACGTTCCTATGGGATTCACTTGGCCAGAGGTACAAGAATCATCCTAGGGTCGGCCACCCTACCTCAACCAACTAAAAATAATCTAATGTTTGTATCGCCTAATGTATGGAAGTGATTGATTGTATGATGTGCTTGCTATATTATTAGATAGTTTGTGAATTAGAATGATTCATTGGGCTCGTAGAGTTCACCCTTCCATTTTTCAAATGCAGGAAACCAGTATACTAACTGAGGGAGTTGGGCTAAAACTTGCCATCTTTATTTTCTTAATATTTGTGTCTTATGATGTTACTTAAACATTAGTATGTGTAAGAGCACGAATGTAATGATTAAAGACCATTTGATCAATGAATGAACCCTAATGTAGGGTACTTTTAGGCACATCATTATTACATTATGTTTCCGTTATTAATGCTTATGATACTATAATACCGTGAAAACTAGTTTTAAAACAAATAAACTTGTTGGATAAAGAAGCGACTAAAATAATAGTAACATCCTAGAATATGGAGAAAATTATTTTAATAGTTCTAAGATAAAGATTACAAGTTTAAATTAATAGTAGGTAAGTCTTGTCTCAAGTAAAGTTAAACCTTGAATAGAAGGTAGGTAATCCTACTATAGGAAGACATAGTCTTTTTAAGTAGACTTTGTCTGGCTACCTTAACTAGAGGTTGTCCCACCAGCCTGAACAAGTAGTCAAAGACGAGGAATAAATTTTTAAATAAATCAATTATTTTTTTAATATATATATATATATATATTAAGTAGACTTTGTCTGGCTACCTTAACTGGAAGTCGTCCCACCAGCCTAAACAAGTAGTCAAAGACGAGGAATAAGTTTTCAAATAAATCAATTATTTTTCTAATATACATACATAAATACACACACACACACACACACACACACACACATATATATATATATATATATATGTATGTATGTGTGTATGTATGTAAAGAAATGAATTTAAATGTTTTTTATTTTTAAACTGAAAAGGGGGTGTAGACTTTGTCCGGCTATTTTAATTGGAGGTTGTCCCACCAACCTGAACAAGTAGTCAAAGACAATGAATAAATCTTCAAATAAATCAATTATTTTTCTAAAACACAC